>PVKA01014873.1:0-51392 GCA_004027165.1 Ctenomys sociabilis | reverse complement strand
TCTCTGTCTCTGCTTCTCTCCCTGTCTCTGCCTCTCACCCCGCCACTCAAGTCTATGGCATTTCCCAAATGATCCATGACAGTGAGTCTTATAAAAAGTGTTTTTAGAAAGTCAGATCTAATGAAGCAAATGTGATGATTATAAATTCAGAGGTGCAATTTCTGCTCTGTCCTCAGCTCACCCTTTCATGTAGCATCCAGGAGACCTCAAGCCAGCCAGAGTCATCTCAGCAGACCCTGAGCTCAACCATCCATGCCACAGGCCTCTGTAACCCTCCATCTCCCCCCAGAAGGTTACTGCCACTCTCATGCCTCTCTGCCTTAAAACCTTGAATCCTCAGGCAAATTGCTCTACCACTTGAGCTTCAGTCACTGATACTTGGAATAAGGATGATAGGAACAACTTATTAATATATCTTTTATTTAAATTTTTTGTGCCAGGAATTAAACTCACAACCTCACCGCAGGCAGGCAGGCAGGCGCTGTGCCACTGAGCTATAGAGTTATATCCCTGGCCTTTCAATTTCTCTAAGAAGTGCAAAGCACAGGAATGATCAAGTATTATGGTATCTTTTTGCTTTTGTTTGCAAAAAAATCTGGTTTGCAAATGGAAGCCTTTGGCAAAGTGTTGCTTTTCCTTGCAAACTTTTCCACACAAATACAAACATAGCCATCTCTTCCAAAATAATAGAGCAAATTAAGATTGTAAACTGAGGCATCCCTGTACTAGCTACCTCACAGGTGACATGCAAGAGAAAGGAATAAAGTCTAAGAGTCTATGGCACTCAATCTATAGCAGCTCATACAGTGTGGGAAGACAGACCTCGCTGTGAGGGTTGTTTCCTTTTGTTTTGTTGCTATTCATAGGTAAGTTTCTTGTGCCTCCGCTCAAATAACTACCCCTCTATCAGATTACCTAGGCAGCACTTAAAAAACAGTAATAAAAGCACAAAACACAAAACCAAAATAACTAGCAACAAGTCATCCCATAACTGCTTTCTACAACCACATACAGACGCCAAGCGTAGCTCAGCTGGCCCAGTGCCAGCACCATGGAGTCAACATGATGTCCTGGGCAAGCTCGGCAATGCTCCTGCGGGGCACATCAGAGTAGAGGCCAGGAGTGTAGGGAGGGCAGGGCACTGTGTGTCACCAGGGGAGCCCAGGAGTTGGCATCGGCCTGGTGCCCATTAACCCTCCACTTGCCCCACTCCAGCCCATAAACACAACTTTGCCCACAGACCTGGGAGTGAGAGATTTTGTGAATTAGCCAGATGCAGCCAAGCAGATGAGCATACGAAGGCCACAGAGAGCTCAGGCGTCCACAGGGGGGCTTCATGCCAGCAATCCCGTGTGGAAGTAGTTGCTTCGCCTTCAGGCATCCTGCTTGGTCCATGTGGCTACCAAGAGACAAGTCCTCCTCCCACACATGGCTCCTGGGTAGGGACACCGTGGATTCTCCGAGGCAGCAGGCCTAGGGTTGGGCTGGTCCCAGCCGCTCTGATGGAAGGCCTCCTCCAGCATGGGCCACTCTGCTGATGGCTCTGCGGACTCAGCACAGCTCTGAGAAGCTCCTGCTGTTGTGCGTGCAGCTGGGGGCCATGAGACCCTGCATGCAGATCCGGAGCTCTCTGAGCTGGTGGTGGGCTGCAGGCCACTTGGACCCTCCAGTTTGTAAGAGTTAGGGGCACAGTGGGGGTTGTACCCAAAATATTCATGGGCTTACCACAGACCCAGCTCTCTGGATCCTGTCAAGGACCCTGGACATCGGGCTCCTCTTGCTGCCTCCAGTTCATTCTTCTGGCCCTGCACTCCATGGTGTGGAAACAATACAGATACTTCTTTGCTTGGCAAGGACGTGGGGAAGCCTGAGTAAGTATTAACTTTTGGCCAGTTGGGCCACCCTCTTAGTGAGGTAGCTCCTTCCCATAGGAGTCAGTTGTGAAGCCTGAGCCACGAGACACATCTCCCGAGCCACAAGCCAAGTCAGCTCAACAACACGTTGTGTGCAGCAGAAGCACCCCCCGCCTCTCAGGTGAGCCGAGCCTGAACACTGTCCGCATGCCAAGCCTTCATGTCGGTCTGGCACAAAGGCACCAGGCATCACGGCCGTCCCCTCCCTGCTGTGGAGCTGCCCCGTCCTCACCCTCTGAAGGTGCACAAGCCCAGCAGTTATCCCTCCATTTACTGCTATGGCTAGCTGGCTGCTTGTTTTCTTCAACTACACAGCAGAGCCAAATCTGTAGATCTGTCAGACATTTTACAAACATAAATCTATAGAATATTTTACAAACACTCAAAGCTGCAGAAAGAAGCCATCAATCAAATAGTTTTCTCCTAGTCTCTCTTGCCCCCTACCCAGTTCATTTTCCTTATGTAACTGAATCCTAAAGTATCTATAATTCTACCATTCTATATATAGCTCCTCCCCATTCCAAATTTGGCTTAATATTTTCAGCAGGGTTTTTTTTTTTTCTCAAAATATCAACTCTTTATAAACACCCCCTTTTTGTGGTACTGAGGATTGAACTCAGGACCTTGCACTTGCCAGGCAAGTGAACACCCTTTTATGATTGGGTTTCTTTTTCTTTTGCATACTCCATCTTTTAAGGCTGCCTAGGGTTCCCTCACCAGGCTGGGTGGAGGTTCTGTTTGTTTGCTTTGTGGCATTGCAAAGCAAGCCTATGAAAGGCTTTTGCTTGCATTTCAAAATATTTCTTTAGGATATATTTCTAGAAGGGGTATTACTAGTCAAAGTGTAGGAACATTTTCGGGTTCTTGGACTCCATTGCTCAATCTCTGGAAGGACTGAAACAGATTCTACTTGAGCAATAGAGAATTCATCACATTGAGCCCAGGGCCAATGACAGAGAAGCCCTGAACCGCAGACCTTGTGGCCAGTTATCTGGGCCCCCCTGCCCATTCAGGGATTTCCAAGCCTCAAGTTCCTTTCTCATGACCCCTACTGGCCACTTTCCCCACAAAATGAAAAGCCTTTGAACATCTTTGGGAATAGCTCCAGGTCGAGGAAACAGAAGCCCAGGTTCCAGAGCCTCTCTGATGCTAGGGAGCGAGGTGAACCCAATCCTTAGGTCTGTATCAATTTAGCAGAGGCTTGACCGGGAGGGTCCTTAATACTACCTAGCCTGTGGCAGTCTGTCTGTTCAGGAATTAAGCGGGTCTAGACTGATGACAAATTGCTTTGACCTAAGTCTGAGGTTTGCCACCTATCTCTGCATGAATGGAGGCACACTGTTTAACTGGCCTACACCTCAGTCTTATGATTTGTAAAATGGGCTAAAGGAAATCGAATCACCTATATTGAATGAGATCATATGCCAAACACCTACCATAATTGGTATTTGGATCATAACTAAAGTTTTAAAACAGTACCTGACAGAAAGTAAAGAATCCAATACTCTGTGTGGGATACATGGGGCCCAGTCTTCGCCTTCCATCTGACTAAAGGCCTAGCTGTGCAGGCAGACAAATCTAAAACAGGATGCTTCCACGGAGAAGAGGTGAAGGCCACTTCACCAGGTGGTTATCAAAACCCCGGCTGCCACAGAAGCTTGGGAACATAATCTCCAGAAAGAGATTGCCTGGACTTGTCTCAGTGGAGAACAAGGACACTGACTCTGATAAGCCCAAGCAGCAGCCAAGGAGGTACGAGGCCTGGGGCTTCAAGAAGTCACCCGTGATTCATTCCACAGACATTTCTTCAGAGGACCTGAGTAGCCAGGAGCTAGACCCATGCTCTAGGGGGCAGGGATGGGGTAGGCGGGAGATCAGGACAGAATCCACTCTACCAGGATTCCAGTAGAGAAAGCCATGATCAGACACATGGCTGCTTGGCAGGGGTCAGTCCCCAGCCCACAGCCAGGCCAAGCCCTACCACAGAAATGAGTTAATTCTAGATGGTAGGAATTAAATTTTTTTTTTTTTTTTTTTTTCTGAACTGAGGATTGAACTCAGGCCCTTGCACTTGGCAGGGAAGTGCTTATTCTACTGAGCCATCTCCCTGGCTCCTACTGAACCATCTCCCCAGACTTAATCTCTGCTTCTTAGTGGTAGCATTAAGAAGTCATTAGAAGGTATTTTTTCTTCTTCAGTGGCCTTGAAATTCAACGTTCAGCCAACCATCATTAACAGCCACTTCACTGGATCCTGCTATCAAGCCTCACCTCCTCTTCACTTTCTCTTTTCCAGAACCCTAACTTCTCCGGATGTACAGAGAAGTACAGTAACTACCTTCAAATCAAGGCTTCCAGATGACATATCAGGGCACCTCGGGGTACCACAGTGAATTAATAGAAGCACCCATTGATATTTCCCATTTTCAAGGACAATGTGTGATGTGTTGGAACTATAGAAGTGGCCAGCAGCAGGTACTTCATAACCTTAACACTGATGGCCCCATAGCTTTGTGAAGCTGGATTTTTTGTGGCTTAGTGTCATGTTAAAAAGTAACAACTGCCTAAGAATCAGTGTAAATAAGGACTGAGTGTCCAGTCCAACTTGTGTATTTGGAAAATTTTGCAGCATATATATCGCATTAGTAAACAGCATATATATCCCATTAGTAAACAGCATATATATCCCATTAGTAAACAACTGGTATAGAAATATTTCTCTTTTCATTTATGTGCATTATTTTTTTTCAAATGGTTGCTAAATTGTACTAAGGGATACTTATTAAACCATCGGTACCTACCTATCCACTTAATAAACACAGCTGTTGGGTATTTATTTTGACTTCCAGTGCCCAGGCACTGATCTCCAGTTCAGAATGAAGCCTATCCCTCTCAGACACATAGGATGTGTGTGATGTGGTTGGGGAGACTTGTTCTCTGAGTTGCTCACAATGGATAAGAACAGAGAGACACACAGACCCAAGTGCCAATCCTTGCAATCTCAGGGAAGCTGTCCTTCACCTGGTACCCATGCTACATACCACAGTGTCATGGAACAGAGAGACCTGGGCCCCTGATGACATTGCTAAACTCTAGATCTGTCTTTCTGCCTCTAAGCTTCCTAAACTCTGAGATTAAGTATTAAAGTCATGGATTCCATTACTTGTAGCCCCAAGAAATGTAAGGGAAGAACAAATCTGCCATGATGGAATCTGTATTAGGAAGAACTGATACGATGGAGGGAAGCATGCATGGATAGAAGCTCCCTTCTGCCACTGGGGAGCGAAGAGCAGAGAAGCCCCTGGGACTCCATGTGGGTGAGGTCAATGCACGGCTCTCCTGAGTTGGGCAGGAGGACTGGTCATTTCCATGCAGAGGGTAAGGACAATGCATAGAAGAGTGCTCTTGCAGGCACTACTCACTCAACACGGTGCCCAGGATATCTTCCCAGCTCCAAGGCACACCACACCAGAGCTTGCTGCTACCCCATCTCCCTAAGCACTGTGAGTCTCTTGTGAACAGGACCCAAGCTCCTGCAGACCTACTAATCTGGCCCCAGACACAGCCAATTTCAGCATCCGCTGAGAATCCACCACACTGGAAGGACAACAGGAAGAACATAAGGGGGCTTCTTAGGAGGAGGTACCAGAAGGGGTAAAGCAGAATATTAATAGACATGACAAGTACCATTGCCAGCACTGGATGTCAGTAGCGAAGAAAGCAGACTCCTTCTCTGGAGGAGCTCACATCTAGGGCATGGGGCAGGTGACAGATAGAATTCAAATTCTGGGAAGGAAGAGGAGATTGTGAGATGGAACAACTGGGAACGTCATCTGCATTGGTGGATAGGAAAGGCTCCTTGAGGAGGTGACCCCTAGGCTACAATGCAAAGGATGAAAGGGAGCCAGCCAGGCACAGTGGGAGAGGGGGAAGGGACAGCAGAGGCCCGAGGTGGGCATTCCCCCAGCAGAGTCCAGCTCTGCTAAGGCCAATTTAGCGGCCCACATGCACATGCACAAGCCAAAGTTAAATTACAATTTTAGACAAATAATGATTATTACTCTAATATCAATATAGCGTAATTATTTCATAGGATACACTTATGCTAAAAAAGTATTCATGGCTTATTTTTCTTGCCATCCTGTATTTTATCCAGCATCCCCAGTCCCAACTGACCAGGGCCCAGTGAGTGTCAGGGACTTTTCTCATTACTGAGACAAAAATACCCAGCATCCAAAGTTAAAAGAGGAGACACTCATTTTGGCTCACAGTTCACAGAGGTTCTGGTCCATATTTGACTGGTCCAAGGCATGGGGCACTGCAGAGGAGAAAGGGTTCAGGGCAGGCAGCAGGCAGTGAAGCAACAAAGTAGCAAAGCGCTTTCTTTCTGTTCCTTCATATTGCATCCAGGCTACCTGCCTTTTGGGTGGTACCACACATACTCTTAATCCCAGGAGCACACACCATAATTTATCCCCCTTTGAAATTCCTCACTTATGACTGTATGAGGCTTTGGGAAGGGGAGACATATAGGAATATAAATCATAGCAGTGAGCAAGAAAAAAATGGCCAAGGGAGATCAGAGGCAGGGCTGGCATGGACCGTGCAAGCCTAGGCAAGGGCTGAATGCCATCCAGGGTGTAGTTAACACTTGGAGATAAGCACGGACAGAGTTGGCACACCGGGCACGGTATCAGCAGAGTACCATGGCAGGCAGGTTGACTGGACTTTGAACTTCAACAGCTGGGTTCTGATCCTGGTCAATGATAGCTGTAAGTTTTAAGGAGAGCAGGCCAGGCTCCCTCCTTTCTCACCTAGAAAATGGGTCTGACCTCAGGACATAGAAGAACCTGTACTGTAACATCATGGAACTCAGTTGTGCCCCAAATTTTCTGATCAAGGAGATTATGAAGCCACAGAGGAATGTGATCGATGATGTAGAGTGTGCCTGAGGAGAGTCACATGGAGAGAAAATTTTCTCTCAGGCTTCCACAGAGAGCAAATTGGTCAAGCAATGGCCGTGACTCATCCACATGGCTGACACTGACAAAGGATCTACAAAATGTGGTGTAGGGTTACAGGATAAACCCTGAGAGTATCTGACTGACCTCATCAGATACAAAAGCTACATTTCTTGTCATATAGGTCTTGCTTAATCTCGGTCTTAACCATCCAGCAAAAAAGTATAAAAATGAGGTATAAAAAGTAAAGCCATATTAATAGGCTGAGCTGTAAAAGGCTTAAGTCAACAACTTGGGACATTGCCAGTCCTACAGACAAGCCAGTACTATGATAGACTACTGGACTACATTGGATTATTTTGCTGAATTCACACACCTACCATATTTAAACGACAATAGAATACCCTTCTCTGACAAAACGAAACAAAAAAGGGGACATAAATGAATGACCATTTTGTATCTGTATATTCAAAATAGTTAGGATAGATATACAGCTACGTTCTCTTAACTCAATGAATAAAAAGATTTGTTCTAATAGTGCTTGTGGACGGGGTGCCATGCCTGCCTCGTGTACGAGGAACAGCCATCAAGACAACAATATGCAATGTATTTGTTATTGAAGCTGTCCTGATCGGTTTTGAAACGGCCTCATTATTATTTGTTTCTTGATAAAATTATTTTAAAAAATAAAAGAGATTTTAAGGCAGAAAGTTAAGAAAAATGGGTCTGATGAAGCTGACAATGTTTTCCTCCAGGTTGCTACATGCAAAACACGTGGACAAGCGCTGGGTCAGCCTTTGCTTCAGTAGTACCGCCCTTCAAATAGATTGCCCTGGTGCTGCACAGAAAGGCCCCAGGAGCAGGAGAAGTCCATCGAGGAGGCCATCACAGTGCTCAAGGTGGGAAAGGATGTTGACGATGGAGTGGCTGGGCTGGAAGCAGAGCCAGAGGACTTGGCAAAGTTTGGGGCACGGGAGAGGTGCACGAGGCAGCCCGTGTGACTGGAGCAGGGAAGTGGGCAGCTGTCAGAGTCACAAGAACTGGCACTGCCCTCCTTGGATTAAGGCAGAGCTTTGTGCAGGAGGCCATAAGGGATGGAGGCCAGAAGCGCTGGTCCACTAAAGGGCAGCCTTTGCTCTACAGCAGTTCCCATGCTTGGCCTTTCTCTGCAGAGCAAGACTTGAACTCAGCAGCCACCACACGCTGGTATTTCTGTGGGTCAATATTGGCTCTGCATACAAATGAAAAGGAAATGACGACAGTGTGAAGCAGGCTTGCCTTCTATTTCTGGCACCTCTGTAACTTGAGAAAGATTTAAGTGGTTTGTCATTTCAGGAAAATTCCACCCCTCCTTCCAGGGTAAGGCTAACCTTGCCAGGCTCCTGCTCAAACCATCAGACATTTCAGATGTGTGTTGTTGCCAAAGAGGGCGCGGATGGGAAACCACAGCTCAACACTTAGTGCTACCCCTCAGATGCAGGGGTCCACATGGCCAGGCTTGCTGGGCCCAGTTTCTCTTCCTATGGGGTTGGGTTCCTCCTGGACTCCAGCTGCAGACCATCCACTCAGATGTGGGATCCGACAGGGGGCACCAGAGAGACTGCTCGGGATGGAGCCCTCAGGAGCTTCTAGCTCCTGGAAGCAGCGAAGATCTCTTTCTTCTGTGTGGTTGTCTCCCCTTTGTCCCTAAAATAAAAAGCAGAGTGAAAAATGATTTCAAATAACCTGGCCAATCTTCTTCACCCCATGCATAGAACATTATAGCAGCTTCCAAAATAAAGCTGAATTCTGATCTCCAGGATGAATGTAAGTAGTCATGTCTGCACAGAATGGGGAGTATGCTAGGTTTCCCACTCGGGGTTGGGAAAATCTTCTCAGAAGGCAAATTTGATTGGTGCTCTTTGGTGTAAAGGGCTGCAGTAGTCAGTGCGGCTTCCACAAAGAGCTAAGCTTGGTACCCAAGGCCCTTCACAAGCAGTGTCTCCTTAGCCAGGGTTAACTCCCATCTGTCAACACACAGAAGCTGATGAAGCCACGCCAGCCTCCCACACCAGCCTCCCACACCAGCCTGCACGTATCTTCAGCATTCCCAGTGCGTCTTGGCTCACTGGGCTCCACTCAACTGCAAGGCCCCTTTTTCCTCTTCCCAAAGTCTACTGCCCTAGGAGCCTGGTCCTCCAGCAGCCCCTCTTCAACCACAGTCCTAGGGGCCACCTTTGACTCAGCTTCTCCAAACCTGCATGTTTGTGGCTCTCATTCCCACTGCTTTTCCAAGGCCTGAAGAATCCTTTGCCTTTTGCACACATGGAGCCTCACTGCCCATCAAAACTATCAGCTTCCTAAGGGTCAGCCAGATAGCTTAGCAGACTGAAGCTTCTGCTTAGGCAGAGCACAGCAGCCTCGGCGTGCCATGCCAGCCCCACTCCCGAGGTGTGCTCAGATGGTGATTGAGATTGGGTGTCGTGGCGCACGCCTGTAATCCCAGCACTAGGGAGGCTGAAAACAGGAGTTTTCACTGTGAGTCCCATTTACATAGTGAGATCCTATAGATCCTGTCCTAAATACATCTTTAAAAAAAAAACTCTATTAGCTTCCTGAAGGTAAGGGTGTTGTCTTGTTCTTTCAAGAAGGGAAGGGAAGCAGCTAGACTGGCAGAAATGGTGTTGGGGATGTTTTCCATTCTGTCACTTAAGTCTACTAACAACCCATGACATATGTCCAGCCACAAGCATTTTAAAAATGGGGGAGAACAACATGACTTAAGTGACTTGTCTAGGGCCACACAGCTGATAAATGTTAGGACTAAGGTTCAGACTTTGATCTCCCTGAAAGCAAATCCACTCCTCTTGGGCCTGGCTCCAGGGCTTCTCTCCCAGAGAGCTACTTTGCATAAAGGACCCTGCAGAGTACAATGCTACACCTCAATGGATTAGCCTGATGTTTTGTAGACATTCAATAAATATCTGTGCTCTGAATGATAAAACTACCCGGGACAGTGGAGGGGCTCAGGACGCAACGGGCTTGCCCTGTCCCCCACCAATCGGATCTCCCAGGCCAACCAGCTCTACCCTTGGAGGCAGCGCCCAGGATGTTCTGCCTCCACTCTGTGCCTGTCTCTCCTTCCACCCCCAGCTTCAGGCCTCCTGGATGACTCAGCCTTGAATGGTTGAAGCTACCACACAGCAAAGCCAGAAATGTCCATCACGTTGCCCTTGGTTTATCTTTAGAAGAATGAAAGGACCTCCACTGCCCAGGATGATTGTTTTGACAGGTTTTTATTGTCCATAAAATTGCGTCATTGTTTTGTTTAACATTGAAAGGAGTTAAACTGCTATGAACTTAATGTGCCACCCCCAGTAAACCATTAGGTCCCTTCTGTGTTCCTGACTTTATAAGTCTGTTTCCCTTAGAGGAACATCTGTTGTATACTTAAATGACCTTAGTTCAAAGGCACGATCAACAAAAAAATGTCTTAACTCCACTAGGAAGCATTCGCAGGGATCATTTCTCTGCACTAGCCGCAGGATTGGGGCTTCTCTGTTAACAGCTGTGTACATCTGCCCGAGCGGGCAGCGGCCCCTCTCTTTCTGCACATCGTTAAAGATGCTCTGGCCTGCTTTTGGGCCCCATTCCCACTCTGACCCAGGCAAGTGAGTCTCGCCAAAGTCTCCATTTTACGGGCATCGATAGCCAGGGCTCTACTCAAATGTAATGCTTACCCCGCGAGCGGAGGGGGTGTGCTGAAAGACGAGCAAGGAGTGCTCTGCTAACCCTTGGAAAGAACATGAATGGGCATTAGGGATTTTGAGCAACTTGACAAACGTAGGAAAAACAGCTTGTTCTTAGCCAAGTGGCGGAATTTGAGAAGAAAAATAAGCCTGTTGCAGACAAAGATTACAAGGCGACACCATCTTGGAAGCCATAAAAGTCATATTGGAAGCAGAGAGATGGCAAGGCAGCAGGCTCTCTGGCTCTCGTGCAGATCAGCTCATATGGACGCTATCCCATTTCACAGAGTGCCAGCCCCGCTGGGTGCAGCCGCCCGCTTCACAGGGAGCATGCTTGCTTGGGGTACAGGTGAACAAGGCAGCAAGGTGCAGGCACCAAGCTAACGAAGGTACAGACAACAATGGGAAAGCTAGCTGATAGCTTCCCTTGGCCCCTGGGATCACTCAGATTTTCTAGCTATGTGAGTGACCCTGGACGCCGTGATGCCAGTTTGATGAAGCATCAGGAAAGTATAAAATTCAGTTTCTCCAGGAGGGCGAGGAGAGATGGGTTGTCCCAGTGGAGCAAAGCTGACCTCACTCCCGGGATCACCTTGTCCAGGCTGGCTGGGAGTTGCCGTGGAGACAGAACTAAGGCTGTGGGCTCTCTCTGGCAGCCTGTTTCCTAAAAGAGGTCTTGCATCTTCAGGCACATGTGAACCTTTCTGAGCTGTTAAAATTTTCTTGGAAATCAGTGAGTTTATTTATATAAGGCTGCTTCATAGAATTATGGCTTCATATAGACAATCACTGCTAAAATCTAAAAGGAAAGCTAAGTTTTATCTTCTTGGAAGAGGACTGCTCTGTATTATCTCCCCTTTGTTTGTCTTTTATCTTTCTTTCTTTTTTTTTTTTTTTTTTTTTTTTTTTTTTTTTTTTTTTTTTTTTTTTTTTTTTTTTGCAGAACAAGGAATTGAACTCAGGCCCTTGTGCTAGCCAGGGAAGCACTTATTCCACTGAACTTATTCCACAACCAGGCCATAATTTGAAAGGCTTTAATTAACAAAAAAAAAAAAGGTGATTTTAAAAGGTATAGATTAAATTCTATTGCCAACATTTTCAGAGAGTATTAGAGTCTTCTGGACCAAACTACAGCGTTTATTCTATGGTGCTGGTAGCATGTGGGACCATCTTGATGTGAGCAACTACAAAGGTTTTAATTTTGATCACGGAAATTAGATGAAGCTGGATGTGACTCATAGCTATGTTATTCTTTTATTCATGTGTTCATGCATTCATTCATTCATTCATTCATTTGGCTGATCAAAGATGATTAGAAGCAACCTGTGTTACATCCCAAATGCAGTCATGAATGAGACCACTCTGGCTTCAGAGAGCAGTGGCTGGCAGTCATAGTGTGAGTGCTCAGTTTTGGGGGCATACTGGGATTGGTGTGGGTAGGACCACGCGGGGGTCCTAATGAGACCTGGGAAGCAAGGAAAGAACTGCAAGAGCTGAGATTTAGACAAATTTTATGGGATCCAGGTGAAAAACAGACGAACGAAGAGAGAAGAGCAAAGAGGGAGTTACAGGCCAAGAGGACGGCATGCGCAAAGCCCAGGTACTTGGAGGACTGCAAACAGTTACTTGGGAGGTGAGGAGTGAGCTAGGCACATCCAGACGTGGAGGCAGGATGAGAGTGAGGGGATGAGGTGACAGACAGGGTCTCCCCACACTCTGGGACTCACTTCTCCTCCTTCACTCGGAGCCTGCTTTATTGGCTCACCTCGTATTCGAATTTTGTCTATTTGTTGATCATGGAATTTTTGTATTATTTTGAATATTTTAAACATTTACTTAAAAACATTTCTTTTGGCTGTTGAATTTTTGGCATCCCTTGAAGTTCTGCACCCTCAGCAGAGGGCTGCCTCACTGGGCTCACCCTCCTCCTGGCTCATTCATCTGAGTGAGGAAAGCTGGGACACCGGCATGCCAAGGCCACCCCATGTCCACTACCTGCAGTAGGAAAGTAATGCCACCTGGTTGGGCAAGGCTCAGGGGGTGAGAGATAGAACCCCACATGAGAGTTGCAGAAAGCCCAACTCAGGGCCAGAGAAATGGGGCAGCAGCAGCTATTGGAAGCGACGCTGCTCTTGCTCTTGCTCTAGGAAGGAAGGCCTCTCAGGGAGAGCACCCCGTTATTGTCTCCCCATCATGCCAAGAAGAGATCAGATCAAGAGAAACCTGTAGCACAGAGTTTCTCCTGCAGCCTCAGTGCCCAGCTTCCCCAGACTCCCTCTGGCACAAGCTTAGACAGAGGAAGGTGCAGCAGTTAAAGCTGTCGGATGAGCTGGTTGCAGTTGCAAGGGGCCACCCTTACCCTGGTGTGCCCACCTCAGAGCTGGAGCTGCCTTCCTGCCTGCAGAGCAGTTGTCACCTGCAAGGCTCTTACCCCACCCCAACCCTGGCCTGGCCTTGTAGGACCAGGGACCGGTAGGCAACACTGGGGAAATGCTCTCAGCTCGGCATGCAGCCACAAAGACCCGTAGGCAGGCAGGTGGGAGGGCGGGAGGAGGTCTGGACCCCATTAGGGACCATTTGCTTGTGGTATCAGGCCATTGGGACTGTGGGAGAGTTAACAGCCATGGCCGTGGCTGCTAGGAAGGAGCTGCTGCCTTGAAATCACATTGATTTGCTCTAATTTCCCCTGCTCCAAGCCAGGGCCCGAGGGCAGGCTAATGCAAGGTGGCAGCCGTGGCAGCCCCAGACAGGACGCCTCTCCTGACCTAAGGAAACACAGGAGGCCCTTTTTCTCCAAGTGGTTCTTGTAGATAATGCAATTGACTACACTGAAACTTTAGCGAATCAGCTCCTACCTCCTCCACGAAGGTTTCATTGCCTGCCTGACCCCTTGGTGCTGTGGCCAGGCACATCCTGCTCCCTTCCATCCCTGTCTCCCCCATCCCACTCCCTATTGAAAGCCTCTTAGTCTGGGTCTCTTTAGGAGCAGGATGGATGACAGTCAGGACCCGCATGGCACACCAGTGATGGCAATGACACAACAATGGGGTACCGACCCTGCCCTGTAGATCCTGGCCCTGTCCCCAGCACTTCTCTGAAGCTACCAGAGAGGGTAGAACATGGTTTTCTCCTTTGAGCAATGCCCCTTACCCCACTCCTACTCCAGAAAAGAAGCCAGAGCTCCAGGGCAGCCTTGCTCCCAGCAGCCACTCTCCAGCCATGCACTCCCAAGGGAAGGTGAAGATAAAGCCCAGGGCTGGCTCCAGGCTGACCTAGCAGGCACTAGCACTACAGCAGAGAAGGGGTGGTGGGGGCCAGGCTTCCAAGGCATCCACAGCTGGGCAACTCGGGAGCAGAGCCCCTCTCCATACCCTCTGCTCACTTTGCTACACACTGCCCACTGTCCATGCCTTACCCCTGCCACACTGCCTGTGGAGCCCAAGCTCCTGGCTTCTCTCTCTGGCCATTTCTCTGGGTACCTTTTCCTTGACTTCTCCTTTCCCCCTTCATTTAACAATTGTGATCAAATAGTCAATAAATACGTTTTAAGTGCCTACTGTGTGTCAAAGACGATGCTGAGCACAGGGCAGAAGAGGCTGACCAACATTCAGGACATCCTACACATTCTTGTGCTTTCTGTTCTGTTGTCTTCCCTTGAAATGTCTCTCTTGAGCATGGAGAAAATGAGGGGTGCCAATAGCCGCAGAAGGGGCAGACAAATCCGGATCCCTGGAGCGATGCCCTTCCCCCGTGCCTCCAACGCCAGCGCACCCCTGCCTGGGGCGCAGAGGCCCTCTTCCCCCCTATCTTCCAGGTGTCATTTCTGTTCCCATAGGGTTGCAGAGTGAGTGGGGAGGAGGGCAGCTCCTTTCTCTGCAGCTCCATCATGGGAAGGGAAGGGAAAGCTGGAGAGGCACAGGAGCGGAGTGAGGGGCAAGGTCACTATCCAGTCAGGCCCATAAAGCGCTGCGTCCCCCGCTGGCCTGGCCAGCCATTTCAAAGGGCTTGATAAACAGCTTGGCAGCTCCGTCTCTCCCACACCTGGCAGCACGCAGCGCAGGCTGGGAAAGGCTGCCTGCTGGCCGGCCAGCAGCAGCACGGAGGGTAAGGTGGTCCTCTGCCGGGTCAAGGTGCTCCAGGCTCCTTTCTGGGCCCCAGAACCGGCTGTGCGCTGGCAGCCACGCAGCTGCATCCCTGCCTGACCTGAGAGGCACATCTGCTCACAGTCAGGGGTGAGTGCCCATCTGGGGAAGCGCAGTGAGCGAGGCTGCATGCACTCAGACCCCACGTGTGTGTGTCCAGGCTCGCATGCACCACCACAGATGACTGTGGGGACACAGTCACCCACACATGTCCAGCAGTCCTCAGTCAGACCCACATCCAGTCCACACACGAGCACGCCCATCACTGAAAATACGCCACTTGCTCTAGGAATTACACAGCCAAGTGGATCAGAGGGGGCTGAGACACTCTTTCAACTGAAAAATAAAATACAGGCTACGGAGATTCAGAAATAGCTTTAAAAGAAGAAAAAGGGAAAATACAAAGAGCTAGCCAACATCTTAGTGCTCCCTGATGCTATCGATAGGACCAGGCCAGGAGCTCAGCCCTGTTCTTTGGAGAGTTGTTCCCGCTGGGGCATCCCAGCCATGCATTTGGTGGCCTGCCATGGGGCAAGCAGAGGCAGCCGGGCCCTAGGTGAGTTAAGCCCATCCCAGACCTTCCCTATGGGGGCTTCTCCAGGGCCTGAACTAAGCTCACAGCTGGTTGCTGTTTTCCTGTTTGCCTTAAAGGACCACAGAGCATGGAACTTTTGGGACCAGACTACCAGGGTTCAAAATTCTGGTTCTGCTGCTGGCCAATGGGTGACTTAAGATGACTGGAAAGTGCAGCTCTCAGTTTATCCTTCTTTAAAATGGGTGTGATAATTCCATTTTACAAGTCTCTTGTGAAGATTAAGTAAGATAATATTAAAGTAATTGGGGTCCAGTAAAAGCTTCACCAGTGTTAAGACTGTTACCCCTGCCAAAATGAATCTTGAGTCATTTTGAGGACTTTCTGGTCCTCAGACAGTGCAGAGGCAAAGCGACTGAGGCAGTGGCTTTAAAATGTGCTCCTTGGACCAGCAACAACAGCATCCTCCGGGGACCGGACAGAAATGCAGACTCTGGACCTAGCATCAGGAAGTCTCAGGCAGGGCCAGCAGAGGGCGCCAGCGCCGCGCTCTGAGGTGTGAGAAGCAGTGGTGAGGCCAGTGCTCGCCCCTGAGGCAAGGAGCCCCCACTCTTTCCCGGCCCTGAGTACTGCTGGTCTAGGCTCTACACTCCTTTCTGGAGACACCGGCTCCCTGCTGTCTGCGCTGCCCTTCTCCACAGCACTCCCCACAGCCAGGGCCTCCCCTGGCCCTGCCTCCAGCGCGTGCAGCCCAACCTCTGTCCTGCACTCAGCCCCGGGCCAGCTGGGCCGGGCCCAGCCCGAGTGGGAGACTCAGGCACTTGACTTCAAAGCCTTGTCAGAGTGCCTCTGCTTTACAGTGGAGGTCAGAGATAAACCAAGGAACACGTTGGCCAGAAAGGGGGAGGGGGAGGGAAGGCGCCTGTGGAGTGCACAGCAGGAAGGCAGGCAACTGAAGCTTTGTTTCTGGGACCTTAGGAAAGGGAGCCCCCTGCACCCAGGGAATGAGGCAAGCGGAGAGGGGAGGGGCCCCGGCTGAGTCCCATCCGACTCCACACCTCCACAGAAGTTTATACGGCATTTGTGCAGTGGCGATCCCTTGTGTTTCTTCTCAATGGTGATATAGGGTCTCAGAGCCAGGAGGGATACTTTACCTGCAGCAACCTGATGGAGCCAGGTGGGGACAGGGCTGCCTCCACCACTTCTGTGCACCCCTTTACTGAGCAAGACCCCCACTAGCCCCAATTCATCTGTACCCCAGGGACTGTCTGCTGGTCCTGCTGCAGGAATGCCCTCGGGGACACAGCAGCCCTGTGTGTGTGAGGGGAAAGGAGTATCTGTGAATCCCTCTCTACTCCTGGACAGGGGAAAGAGTAGCATGGAAGAATAGTCCACCAAGACGAGCTCCCATTCCCAGAACAGGGGGGTGGGGGTGATAGCTGTTGGACATGCTCTAGAGGCTTCCTTGGACTCCGAGCTTACCAGGGTCACCACAAGAAAGGCTGAGGCAGGAGGACTGTTGTGAGTTTGAGACCAGCCTGAGCTACAAAGTGAGCTTAAGGCCAGCCTGAACTGCATAGTGAGACCCTGTCTCAAAAAGACAGAAAAAAAAAAAATGGTGTGCTGCCCCAGTACAAATGAGGAGGAAGGTGGGTACGATGAGCATGATGCCTCTGCAGGGCAAGCACGTCCACACATAGGATCTTACTCTACCCTCAAAGTCTTCTTTCGAGGCAAGCATTAGTCTCTCCCTCTCACAGAGAAGGTAAGGCTGTGTGGGGCCCTGGTGTGACAGTCAGAGAGCAGCAGTGCTGGGACAGAAGCCAGCTCAACTCCAAAGGCGCAGGCCTCATAAGTTTCCGCTAAGGTCAGGAGCCTGGGAACAGCCTCCGTGGGCAGCAGCTGGGATCCCTCCCACCTGCCCTGCTGGCCAGGCCTGGGAAGGGCTCCTGGGAATGCCGGGCTCCCTGGTCGCCCACAAGCTGTGCATGGCTGCCACATTCAAGAGGAGCTGGGGGGCAAAGGCCTCACCTCCATGGCTCCTGCATCCAGGTAGGGAAAGTGGCTTCAGGTGGGTGAAGCCTAGGTTTGGCCCCTGGGGAAGTGAGGAGCCCTGAAACTGGTGCCCAGAGCAGATGACAGGTGTTTTGGAGCCAATATGTGAACAGGGCAAGAGTTCTGGGGGAGAAACGGGTGCCCTGCACACCCAGATCTCGTCCAGGTGCGTACACACCCACCACCACTGAGAATATACCACATGCCCTAGGAAGTGTACAGTTGTGTTTTGATGCTCACAGTGTTTATCAAGGCTGCTTTAAATTAATTGCACACTTCACAATGCAAAGCATACCCAATACAACATGTGCGTCCCTTCTCCAGAAGGAGCCACTGTTATTAAAACAGCCAGGTCTCTTTCTAGAGATTGTCTATACACTAACAGACACCCACACGTACCTCTACACTAGATGTTATTTATAGAAATATTTCTTATTATACATTTTTTTCCATCTCTTGCTTTTGTCCCTATTTCATTATTTTCAGGTGCTGTAGAGGCTCCCCCAGAATGCCAGTCAAATAGTCAGCTTGCTCATAGAGCCCAGCCCTAACCCACAGTGAGGTCCCTCCCGCACAAGGGCCTGTAGCAGGGGCAGCTGCACTGACCCATGCTAGGGCATCTGAGACCTCATGTGCTGCTCTTGCTGGGAGTGTTGTAGCATCGTAAGAGGAAGTAGTGGCTCAACCCACGTGGACAATGGCCAAAGGGAAGCTCAGGGTGCGATGGCAGGCGAGTGCCAGACTGCGCGGCCAAAGCGGCTCACACACCGAGTGAGCGGCTCCACAGAGGGGACACGGGCTTCCTGCCTTCATATCTAGCCTTCATGCTTGCCCGGAATGCCCACTGCCCACTGGGAGGGCTGAAGAACGGGGCCCCTGAAAGCCCACCCCAGGCTGGCCCACCTCCTAGCATGCGTCCTGGCTGCTGGCTCCTGGTCTGGAGCCCTGCATTCTGCCCTATAGTCTCTTCCGGCAGGGTTGGGGGAGGCTTGCACCAAGAGCTTCCTGCTGCAAGCTCTGGGCTCACCTCTCCACCCATGCACCCTCTGCTCTGGGCTCCCTGGCCCTACAGTCTGCAGCTTTCTATCTGCTGTGGGTCCCTTCTCCCCTGAACCTGGAATTCCCTCCCCTTTTAATCAGGCCTACAGAAGCTGCACCTGTGTCCTCTCTGTAAGAGAACAGACCCAGGTGCCACTGCTTTCCCCACTGGGGCTCCTCTAGTGAGGATGCCGTGACAGTCACCACGCACTCTGTGGAGTCCCCCGGCAGGCCAGCTCCCACCTACCACACCAGCAGCATGTTCGGCTCTACCAGCAGGCGCGTTCCCTAACGATGGGGGCTGCAGCTTACACCTACACCCGCCAAGTCCTGGCAGCTTTCCCATGGTTTCTTGACCACAGCACCAGGCTCACCTCAGCTCCTTCTCAAAGCACAGGATGACCAGAGCTGCTGTTCAGGCTCATCCTAATCCCAGTAGGGAAAGGACCCTACAGCTGCTCGTTATTGGCTCTTTCTCTGGCTCTCAGATATTCATCCAATAAACACTTGCTGAGTGACAGCAACATGACAAACACGCCGGTCCTATGATTAACTTTGTGGGGCTTGCAACCTAGCAGGGAGATGAAGGGAAGCCGTGTGTGTGCGTGTGTGTGCGCACATTCATCTGTGCATGTGTGTGTCTGTGTGTGTGTGTGTGTGCACGCACGTGCATCTGTGCATGTGTGTGTGCGTGTGTGGGCACAAGTGCTGAGGAGTCTCTGAGGGCACAACAGTCAAAGAAGGTTTGTGGGTGGAGGTCAAGCTTGAGCCAAGTTTTGCCAACAGAATAGAAATTGTTCAGGAAGAGAAGGGGTGAAAGGACATTGCAGGCAAGGGGATATAACATGAGCAAAGTCACGGGGACAAAGTGGAATGGAACTGCACAGGAGTTTCCTTCTTCCAGCCCATGCTAGCCATGATGATCCCTCAGGGCAGGGACGGCAGGGACCCACCCACATGGGTCTGGCCTGAGCACACTGCCCAGGCACATCAAGGAGTCGTGGCTGCCCGCTGTTGCTGAGGGAAGCAGCGTGGCTGCCGAAGTTCCATCGCCTCTATCCAGAGCTTCCCACTTCCCAGCGATTCCCCTCTGTGCCCAGGACAGCGCTTCATGGGAAATGGCAGGCCACATTTCTAGGCCAGTGCCTGTAGAGGAGTCTCGCCCCCTGTAGAGAAGGGCAGCGGCTGGGCAGCAGAAGCAGCCCAGAGCTGGATGGCTCAAACCCTCGGCTCCACATGGCTCTTCCCCTCCTGTGCTGGGTGGCAGAACAGCGCCACTTTCCTTCCCTGAGCCCTAGCTCCGCACCTCACAAGGAAGCCCTTTGTGATCCAAGAACCTCACCTTTACAGTTGGGACAACCACTGGGTGCACCAAGTGGCTCTTTCTGGTTCAGTGTTTTGAGATTCTAGTTCCATGAGCCATCTTAGTTTGCCCCTCCTCTTCCCCGCAAAAGACATACTCTGTGTCCAATCCCCACTGTCTAATGGCTAGGCAGGCACAAAGCTGGGCTACAGGTCAGGATCTACTTCCCCTCTTCTTTCCCATGGTGCTTAGGATCCTTGCTGGGGATGCCCTTACACACACACACACACACACACACACACACACACACACAGTACCTAGCACTAGACACGAGCCCAGGGGCCTCTGAGAGCTCTGCCATCTCATCCTCCTCAGAACCAACTGCAGAATGGACAACCAGGCCAGAGGGCAAGGTAGTCAGAGGTCCTGGCCAAGGTCTCTTACACACAGCCCAGCGCCTATCTCAGAGCTTTCTGCAGGGACTGCCCTCAAGGGTACAGCAGGAGCACACACAAACCTCCAGTCCTGCCTGCCAGAAGCGCCATCACAGGGTAGAGGCAGCACATGCAGAGGAGGCAGCATCTGCGGGGTGTGACACACCTGCTCTGATCACTTCCTGGGGCTGGAGGAGAGGGAAACAGCCTCCTGCTAGAATCCTGCCTCCCAGGGGCTGGGGGAGGGCTTCCTGGGGGGAGGGCTTCCTGGGGCGAGGCCTGGGGCGAGGCATGCACTGCCTGTTTTGGAAGGGAGAGTAGTGCCATCTGAGCAGGCATGAGCAGCAGCCCCAGCTGCCTCCCCTCAATGTGGGGCCCACATTGAAGAACTGCTGCACAGATAACTGAGCGAGGTCCTGGTACACTGACGAGACCCACTTCCAGATGGCACTGAGGGACCACTTAGAACAATTAGGCAAGGAGATGACTCCCCCTACTATTTTTAGAGGGTACCACATCTGGAGGTGGTATCTTTCTGCTGGAGACATCTGTACCGAAGGTCCGGACTTGCCGCATCTTCTGCGATCGACTCATCAAGATTTCTCCACCATGTTTTTTGTGCCTCCGATGATGTCACTGTAGTGTTTCTGTGCATGAGGCCTGGCCCAAGCACTGCCTCAGACACAGCCCCTTAACTGGGGCTCAGTGCTGCACTGTGTGCTGGCTTCCCGTAGCCCCATTTTCCAGCTCTGTCCACGGGGCACAGGCTGAGTAGCAGAAACCAGCTTGGCTAGGGCACTTGCCAGGGCATTTGGCGCTGTCTGATGAGGAAGCAATTGAGGAGCTATGTGGGGCTGCCCAAACAGCAGGCTGGAGGCCGGGACATGAACAGGAAGACTCGGAGTTCGGTATCAGACAGGTAGGAGCTCAATCCCTGTCGCCTGTGGCCTCAGGAGGGCCGCTTTCCCACGTGTTAGCGCCCCAGCTGCAGCAGGGGAGAGACCACCCCACAGGAGAGGAGGAGCTCAGGGGGGTACTGCGCAGGCGGGTGAGTGCTCTCACGTCCAACAACACCAGGACAGCTTTGCTCATAAACCCTGTGTCCACTGATGATGGGCAGCCTGTGAGCCGCATCACAGGAGACCCGGTCTCCATGCGATTTTCTTGATCAATTCCTGGTTCACCGAGGTCAATCTAGCATGCCTCCTTCCCCCTTCTTTGTCTTACAGGAGACAGAACTTGCAGGTGTCAAAGGGAAGGACCCCGGCCTCTTCTCCAGCTGCCCTTGTCCACCCTGTGTGCACTGGTTTCTGGCCACAATGTGTCTCCTGCTGTCACAGTCATGTGCTTCCCATCACCTGCCCCCCAAGCCAATGTGGACCTTCAGTGCCCTGCTTATTCTGGTGCAGGGTGTCCCCAGACCTGCCTGCCCTACTCTCACCTGCCACCCACCCTGTGCAGCCAGCACACTCCTGGACGCTTCCCAGTACTGCCAGGAGGTCCTGAGGTCTGTCCAACATTCCCGACTTCACCCAACACCCTCAGCGTTCTGTCTACAGCAAGCCTCACCTGGCACCAGTTGACTCCAGCCGCAGGCCCTGTCCTCTCACAGTTCTTGCTGGTGTTCTGGCCCTGCTGGGCAGTGCCCAGGGATAGCCACAGTGCTGCCCTCCAGCTGGCCAGGGCCCATGGTCTGGTGCCATGCCAGGCCGTGGTCCTCTGTGGTGGGATGGGTTTTCTGTGGCCTTCTTCATGCCCTCTGGTAGTCTGTAAGGTTTACACAATTAACACAGATGAGTCTTCCTTGCTCAGTTTTTAAAGATGTCTTTCTGATTTTTCTTAAAGATAAAGAAGGCAGCCTTACCACAAAGGTAGGACTGAGAAGGGGTTAAAAGTGAGTGTTCATTCCAACTTGGCTCAGCTCCTTACTTTGCCTTGGGTGGGGCTGTGCTCCTCCTGAGCTTCAGTGTCCTCACCTCTAACAGAAATCAATCGTGACCCCTCACAGGATGGTCCAGACAGATAACTGTGCTCAGCACAGCACCTGTCATTGTTGCCACCCTCGTCTCTGAAGACTGATTCCCAGGAGAATGCACTTCGTATATGCCCTCCAGCAGAGCACCCTGATGCCTCCACACGCAGGACTGCCCCTTGGCTTCGTGGTGAGAAGAGCGCTCCAAATCTCTGGACAGGCTTTGCTCTGTTGTTGGCCCTCTGGCCCCTTATGCTTTCTTCTACCCTTCAGTTCCCTCCCAGCCCCACAGTTTCGACCCATCTAATTTTCCCAAGTCCCTTTCACTGCTCTATCTCCCTTCTATGTCTTTCAGGAGCAAAGAGACCACCCTCAGGTTACCCATTCCATGCATGCTTCTAGTCCAGCTAGAGAACAGCTACAAACAAAGGAGAAGGCCCCAAGGGAGGTACCACCCACAGACAGTTGTTTTGGGTTCCAGGACATAATGGCACCTTGCCCCCTCCACAACACTGGTCTGGGGCTTTGACATCTAGGCTGGCACCTCTGTGATGGGAATAGGGGGGTGGTTCCTGCTTCCCAGGCTCCCAGGCAGGGACAGCTTCCACATTGGTCAGAGGCAGCATCTTGAAGCCTCAGGATTGGCAGCTGGGGCCCTCCAGGGTTGCCAAGGGGGATGTCGGCCAGGGAGTGTAGGGTGTGCTCTCATGGGATTGCACCCACAGCAGTGCAAGCTGGGCCATTTCTGGGAGCACAGTGTCTCCCGAGCCACGGGAGTGAATGTTTGCTCAGTGGACAGTCCAGCTCTTGCCGGTCCCCAAGTATAAAACGCCAGCAGTGTCTTAGGTTTCATCAAGTATTTAACGTGATGTGAAAACTCTGGGGAGATCCCTTGTCTCCCCTCAAACTTCTCAGTTGCCCAGAACATGACATTGTACCCTTAGCAGCTCACCATTTTGGCATCTCTGCCCGGGCTGTGTGGCTCCAGACAGACAACTTCTCTCTGCACTTTAGTTCCTCATCTGTAAACTGAGGAGAAAGATCTCCAGCCCAGCACCTGGCACATGGCAGGTGCACAGTCGGAGCTCTGAGACTGAAAGCTAGGAAGGCCTTGGGGCAAGGAGTCACAGTTACAAGCTCAGAAACCACCTCTCGTTGAAGCAGATTCCCAAGTAGCACAGCAACAGGGACCTTTGGGGTTCAGAACAAATTGAAATAATGGAGAACTCTTGAAATTGACCTCTCTGGCCTTTACTATCTCCATTCACTGTCCTTTTTGTAAGGGAAAGGAAATATTCATAGCGTTTAGCACCTGACCTCCCACAGGAGCTGAGTATATGGTGATAATTTTTATCAGCATTTCAGGGCATGTCTGACTTGGCCTGTGGAGCAGAGGACCAGGAATGAAGGACTTCCTGCGGGGCTGAGGTTTTAGGGCTTCATGCACCCTTGAGAAGAGGGAATGTGACTAGGAATTGCTAAAGATACCTTTGAAATCTCTATGTCCTGATCATTCCAAAAAATGAGTATCACCTTCATTTTCTAGATGGATAAATATAGTAGAAAGGTAAAATAACTTGCAAATTATCTCATAGCAAGAAAAAAATAGAACTTGGCCACACAACTGGATCTTCCTAACAGCATTTCAGGTGTTCTCCATTATTTCAATTTGCTCTGATGTTCTGAAGCAGGATTCAGACACCTCAATTCTTTTCAAAAGCTCATAGCTTTTGGAAAATTATTAGGAAGTATATCATTGCTATGGCTTGGATGCTGTCTTCCAAACTCATGTTGCCATTCGGTACCCATTCCTGCATAACTCACATGGCTGGAAGGCTAGGGTGGTGTCGCCTGGGAGCCATCCAAAGCTTTTCTGGTTGGGGGAGGGTTTCCTCATCACATGGGACTGACCCCCAAGAGTACAGGTTCCAAGACAGACTGCATGGCTTCTTACTGAGCCATCCTCTGAAGTGGAGAGCATCATTTCTGCCACACTGGGTCTCAAATGCCAGCCCAGACTCAAGGGAGAGGGGACTAGATGTCACTCTCAGTGGCAACAGGGAGATGTGACCATCTTTGACTTATTACTGCAGGTCCAGGTGAAGAGGAGCATTTCAGTTTCAGTGTGTGCGCTGGGATGGGCAGTCATTTATGTGTTCGTTCAGATTCCCCAGTATCATTGGAGACCCCAAGGTCCCTGTTATGGGGGGAGGCACAGACAGATGAGTGTGCTTGTTGATTCACCCATTTAACATAACCACCTGAGCCACTGTGGTGAGCCAGATGCTACTCAGTGCTGGGATACATCTCTTGGCCTATGGAGGTGAGTCTGTTAGGACAAATGGCAAACCTGCTTGGGGAGGAGTTATGTAGATCTGGGACGGTCTCCAGCAGGCAGGCATGACACTGTCTTCCTGCACAAGGTGCATGTAAGCGGAACCTGCAGTTGGAGTTTGTGAGCATGGCAGGAAGAAGCAAGTGTTCTAGTTGGAGGAATGACCAGTGTGAAGCTTCAGGGGCAGAAGGAGTGAGAAGCACTGGAGGGTTTCACAAACAACTCATATGGAACCCGCCCATACTTGTGCATCTGTGTACGCATCTGGCACGGATGTCCACATACATGCGTGTTGGAAGTGGGGTTCATGTATGTGTGTATGTACATGTCAATATGGGTGTACCTTGGCATCTGGCCTAAGCTGACAGAGTGCCTCTTCTACAATCCAGACATTTGGGAGCGGTATCCTCTACCCCATCTGCCACACTTCCCAAGGATAGCCATGGCCATCTGCCTGGCATTCTGACCTGAATGAAAAAACATGTTGTATGGTGCTTGCAGCACAGACGAGGCAAGCTCTGGACCCAGCCCCGAGGCCATTTGGCCATGCCCACTTCAGCTTGCTGAGGCATCCTGGGACCTCCCACCTCCCTTCTCTGTTGGTGCTGTGTAGGACCCAGGCTCAGGGTGACAATGTGGCAAGTGTGCTAGAAGAGCCCTGTCACTGATTGGACTGCCTTTCCAGCTGTGACTTGGGCAGCTGTGGGCTTTGCAATTCTCTATTGTGAGAAGGGTCTCTCTCTCTCTCTCTCACATACACACACACACACAAACAAGAGATGCCCCCCCCCTCCAGTCAGTCGGGCAGTCCCATCTCTAAGACATGTGTGTCGCGCGCCTCCCACCTGCAGAATGACACGCGACCACCGCTCCTTCCTTCACCCAGATGTCTTTATTAAGCTTCCTTTTACATGGCGTTGCGACTGCCCTGAGCACTTCCCGTCAAGCCCTTTAGTACCCTCACTCAGCCAATCCCCACTTGCCACCTGGCGTTTCCTCTTAGGCAGACAGGGAGTGCCTTGGTTAGGCGGCGCCTGTCTTTACCTTATTAGGCGATATTTACAGCTAAAGAACACGTCCGCGGAAATCCCCCGAGGCGACCTCGGCGCCATCTTAAGGCGCGGCCCTCCACTTGCTCCCCACACATGTGTGTGAGAGTTCTTGAGACCCACTCTCTAGTTTAGGCTCCATGTGGAGTTAGTAGGATTATTGGCTACCAGAGGATGGGAGGAGGAGGCAGAAGGGTAGGAAGATGAACGACCAACCTGGAGCCTTCCTGGGCTCAGTCCAGCAGATAACCTCGACCTGAAGAGAAAGATGCTCCACAGCTCCACCGTGTCTACGGCATCCTGAAGGGGGAAAGAAGGCATGTACTCATGAGAGCAGCAGCTACGGTCCTAAGATGATCCTGGCCATTCTCCCTTGGCCCTCTTGTAGCCCGATGGGCTTGGGGCACACACAGTGGCACAGCCACTTAGATGCGATCAGTGTTTCCCTCTCACATAAAGCAAGTGCCAGGCAAGGAGGTCTGCGCTCAACATGGAGGCTCCACAAAGCTCACACAGACCAAGGCTTCCTCTCGAATTTACTCTTCCATGTTCAGAACGGCTGCTGAGGCTCCAGGCATGACCTCTGCGGACAAGTCATTTTTTTTCTTCTCTTAATTACAAGTTTTATTGAGGTGCAATTTACCTAAAATAAAAGGCACATATTTTAGTATAGTTTCATGAGTTTTAGCAAATTTAAACAGTCAACTAACTATAACTTACTGCGATATAAAACATTTCCATGAACCTAGAAAGTTCCATGCCCCTTGCTAGTCAGCGTTCGCCTTCACCATTGCTATCAATTCATATTCATTTTCCTATTCTAGAACTTGTGATAGGTGCAATCGTTTAGCATGCTCTCTTCTGTGGAGTCTTGCCTCCAACATAATGTTCTTGAGGTACATTCAAGTTATTTTGTGGCATAGGTGGTTTCTCCCTTTTCATTGTTGGGTAATGTACCGTCGTATGAGTAGATTGTATTTATTCATTCATATCTCTTTTTCTCCCTTTTACAAGATTTTCCTGAAGTTCAATATAGCATTCCCTTTTGGATTTTGATGACCAAAATAGTCAGATGGCCACACCTAGCCACGATACACTGAGAAACGTGGTTCTGGGGTTGTGTAGCAGTTGGACTATTTTCCTAGGAGGAAAGGGAGAGTAGATGTCAGATACAATAGTGTTCTCATTCTTTAGAAGAAAACTCAGGCCAGAGAAGTTCTGATTTTCTCAATGTCACCCCAGTTTTCATGACAGAGGTGGGGCTGGCTCTAGACTTGGGGCTCGTCTATCTATCCTGAGTGATCACTTCACATCCAGGGCAACGACCACTCCAAATGTCCAGAGCACAAAGCAGGTAATGGGGGAGGGGCCCATGAAAGGGCTGAATGGGACCAGATAGCAAGGGCCATGGTGAGCCCGCAGGGCATCTGAGTACCTGCTGTGTACCAGGCACTGGGGCTGTCCCTTTCCCCACTGTGCCAGCTCATTCACAGAGCCACACACTGAGCCAGCTACTCCTGTGAGCCTCCTCTCTCTCTGATGAGGGGGCTGAGAGTTAGGGAGGTCAGGCAGCTGGCAAACGGTATCCAGGGGGCCCTAGAACATTAACTCTGCAGAAGTTCTGACCTCAGATAGAAATACACTTAGAGCCTCACCACATCCTCTCCAAGAGGCATAAGGAGGTTCTTTCTTGAGACTCATAAATGATCTTTTCAGAGCCCCTGCCTGTCAGTCTCAGGAGCTGCCCCAGCCTTCTACTCCCCTAATTCACTCAGGACTTTCCCTTCTAATTCTCCTTTCCTCCATTTCATGCCTATAACATATTAACATAAACAACGGTGCTGACAGCAGCGCAGCTCTCACGGGTTCAGGCTGGAATCTGACTGGTGATTTTCATCAGGGAAAAAGACTAAACAGGTTAAGATGATTAAATTTTCTTAAACCTACAGCTAAGCCTAATCAAAGCCATTTGTGCAGAGGTGTGTGCATGTCTGCCTTTGCTGGAAGGTTGATTGGCAGTTTCCAATGGGTGCGTGGTACTTCTGGGAGAACAGAGTTAAAATGAAGTACTTTCTGCAACGTTAGTGCAGGTCATCTCCCCTTCCCTGTCTGGGCTGGCACTATCGTTTCCGTGAGACAGCTGATGATGGAATGAAATTTAGAGTGTCTACATTTCATCCTGTAACTGCCCCGCCCCCAGAACACACATTGAATTCTTTTATAATTAGAGCTCTCTGTATGGAAAAATTGGGAATGTCACAGTTTTCTAACATCCAGAAGCTCAGGAGTCAGGATCCCCTCACATAGGCTACGTGAACCTGGGCAAAGTCCTGGACTTAGCTTCCCCATCTGTATAATGGGAAGGTTGGCGCTCCCTTAGGGTCTTCTGCTTATCATTCAAGTCAGGGCAGGAGGAACACAGCAAATGAGGAGCCACGGGAAGCTACCTTTTCCACATGTGTGATGCTCTGTGTTACTTGGATCTCACAGGACCTGATGGTTGTTCTATGCCCTACTGATCTGAAAGCACTGAATATGATAAGGGCACAGAGAGGGAATAGCCTCAATGTTCCCTAGCTGGCATCTTCAAATTTCCTTTTGAATATGTCTTACCATTCCCAAAGTTTCAGTGGATTCTATAGCCAGGAACGTAATCCCACTTCCAGGTACTAAAAAGGCCAGTCTCATCCCACTTAGAACCTCAAGCTTACCTACAGCTCTTGTCCCTCATCATTCACCTCCCCGCCCTTACTTAGAAACCTGTGTGGGCAGGAGACATCGTCTCTTTCACTCTTCCTATCCTCGGTGTCGGCATTTCAGTCCTGGGGTGTGAAGTGGGATTACAGGAAGGAGAAACATTCTATTGGTAGGACTCTTTGGGACATCTCTGGATGGCTAGTGGCCCCCTATAATATCAGGTACCCCATCCCCTAGAATGGAAGCTGAGTGGGGACCCCCTTACTACATAGTCAGGTCCCTGTCTGATCCCTGTGGCGCCTTCCTCAGCATCTCTCTGAGTGGTCCTCATCACAGCTGCTTACTGCTCAGGTCCCCTGTTTCTAGCAGTGGGTCCCACAGTTTCCACGTGATCCATACGAAACTTTACTGCGAGGCAGCCCCACTCTTTCTGCGCTTCCCCTTCCCCTGCCATCCCAGCCGGCCCCTTGAGTCTCCATATTGACAATCACCCAAATTCCCAGTGATGTGGGCCATGAGGGTTCTCACTGTCCCAGCCTCTACCACTACCAAGACAGTCCACAGGTCTCCAAGGCTCAGCAATACCCTGCCAGTGGCTGGGGCAAGATTCACTGCTACATTCGGCAAGTACTTTTGAAGTCCTATTAACCTGTTTGACAGGAGTACCCTGCTGACTCCCCAGTGAAGTACAGGAGAGGGAAGGACATAAAGATTAGATTCCTTGAAATATCTTTTTCCTTCTCTCCTTCCCTCCCTTCCTTCTTTCCTTCCTTCCTTCCTTCCTGAATTTAACCAGGGCCTTTGTACTGGTACCACCCAATGGTTTTTTTTCTTTCATTTTTGAGAGTGTATCTCATTAAAACATTAAGTTGCTCAGGCTGGGCTCAAACCTGGGATCCTCCTGCTGCAGCCTCCTTGAGTGCTAGGATTACAAGCATGTATCCCCATGCCTGGCTTCTATTTGCATTTATGTAGGATGAAGGTGGAAAACTGAGACAGCTAGCAACTGGACTACTTTTTACCTTTCAGTAACGTGCATGGATATGTCCAGTGTCTCACTTTCTGTTTTCAGCTCTAAGATTTAAGCCAACCTCCTGAAATACTGACTTTGAGCATTTCTCCAGTACTTTCTCTATAGAAAAAAGTAAACTAAGTCCAAAGCTAGAAGAAAGAAAATAAAGAGTGAAGACAAATGAAACAGATTGCAGAAAAGCAGTAGAGAAAAATCAGCACGCCAAAAATAATTCTTTGAAAAGATCAACAAAATTAACAGACTTCTAGCTGCCCTGACAAAGAGAAAGGACTCTAAAGCTTAAAATCATAAATGACAGGGGGGAAATCACTAGTAACTTTATAGATACAAAGAAAGTTAAAAGGAAAAACTACAAACAACTGCAAATTAGGGACCTTGATGAAATGATAAGTTCCTAGAAAAACATAAACTACCAAACTGACTTAAGAAGAAATAGAAAATTAGACTAGACCTATGATAAGAAGAAAAGCTCATTAACAATTTCATCAAAGAAATGTCCAGCTTCAGATGGCTTGATTATAATTGAATTCTACCAAATTTTTAGATAAGGGTGTTAATACTTAGCAAACTCTTTCAAAACATGAGGGGAGGGGGAGACTCCCAACTCATTCTGTGACTCCAGGATTACCTTGATACCAAAACCAGACAAAGCCATTACAGGAAAACTACAGATCAATATCTCTTACGAATATAAATGCAAAAACCCTGAATCAAGTATTAGGAAGCTTAATCCAGCAACATATAAAAAAGATCATATATCACATTCAAGTGAAATATACAAAATGAATTATTTGTTTATTTGAAAATCAATTAATGCAATAGATTATATTAATAAAGAGAAAGGCCACATGATGATCTCAACAGATGAAGAAAAAGCATTTGGAAGGAAAGAAAGGGCAAAGGTCCTCCTGACAGGGGGACCAACATAAAAAAAAAAAACAGGAAAGATTTTATTTAGTGACACACAGAAAGTAAAGAAAGCATTCTCAGAAAGGAAATGAAGTTCAACCTAAATAGCCTTGAACATGAGTTTGAAGGTTTAAAAACAAACCATGTGTGCTGGAGAGATAGCTCAGGGGTCTAAGCACCTGCCTGACAAGCTCAGTGTCCTGAGTTTGATCCCCAGTACTACATACTGTGCCAGCCCCAGAACTCTAGGCACACCATGCTGATCACTGAAACGAGGCATGGTGGCACACACTTGTAATCCCAGCACTGTGGAGGCTGAAATAGGAGGATCACTATGAGTCAGAGCTGCGTATCAAGACCCTGTATCCAATAAAAAAAAAATCCTGTCTTAAAAAAAGGAACCATGAGAATCTTAAGCAGAGCTTCAACATAACGAAAGCAGCATGCTCGGAAGCTAATCTGCACTAAATTATCCAGTGATCAATTTGTAATGCCCCAATATGACTCCAAGATACACGGTAACAATCACCAAAATTTTCCAGATGATAAGTTGCAATTTAATTTACTCCCACAACAAGCTAGGTTTTGCAGTTGGAAGTATATACAGTGTGTGAGGCTGGCTTTAGGAAGAAGAAAATAAAACTGGAAATCAAAATTAGATACAAAAGTGAGTATTTATTGAAAACAAGCAAAGAAAGTACATTGTGCCCATGGTTATTCCAAACCATTTACTGCAAGAAGTGCTGGCTTAGAGTGGAAAGATGCAGGAATCAGACCAATCATAGTTGTATCTGACTTCTGCCAACTGAACAAAACATGACTGAATAAAAAAAGTGCATGGTCCTTGGAAAGATCCCTGCCAGGAACGGGTGTGGAACTTGAGTCTCTTCATGGTGACTCTGTCCTGAAGTTGTTCAGGCCAGCATGCTTATGTTTTGAGTGCCAACTGCTGACACCTCTTCTCCACTTTGCTTCTGGTGACGTCGAGTTCATAGCACAGGATCAGCCACTGTTGAGGTGTAGCATTTGCAGTACAGAAATTGGGAAATGCCACCAATGCTTGCTTCCCCCATTCTCAGCCCTCAAGGCCAGTTGTCGATCATCTGCTAGCACACCGCTGAGTCCACTTGCATTCAGGGCTAAGGTCAGTGCCGGTTCTGGTCCTTGTCCTTGGCACAAGGTTCCTGTCACTGGCCATCACAGCTGGACCATCCTACCCAGCTGTCTCAGGCACCAGATGCATTCGTGAGCAGGAGAAGTCCCTCTACAGCAGTGATCTCAGAGCCGCCCATCTGTGCACTGCCCATTCTCTTTACCCTGCCCCTTCACCCTCCCACCTCTCTGCCCCTACCCAAAAGATGAAGCCCTCAGGCTGGGGAGATAGCTTGGTGGTCCAAGCACAAGGCAAGGACCTGGGTTCAATCCCCAGCACCCCATGCCAGGATGGCCTCTGTGGTGGTGCATACCTATAATCCCAGCACTGGGAAGGCTGAAACAAGAGATTGCTTCAAGTCTAAGCTGTGTATTAAGACCCTGTATCAAATAAATAAATAATCTAAAAGAAATTCTTAAAAAAAAAAGAAGCCAAAGCAACCCTGCTAGTATCTCTGAATAGATAAGCTGAAAACACTTCCATCCAGGATGAATGTGAGCTTCGGTCCTTTAATAGGCCTAGCAGAATCCAGCAGGCAAATCACAGAAGGCAGCTCTCCAAGCTTGTTTGGAAGGGCTGGCTGGCTTGAGGGTCCTCTGGTCAGCAACCATAAACATGAAGCTGCATCCTGACCCATCTCATAAAGGAACTGTCTCCTGGTCAATCACACCACAGCACGAGCTCTCTCAGGGCAGTGAGGTCCTGTGTCTGTGCCTCTGTGCCACACACCACCTCCCATCTGCTGTACACGTGTTGTCCCTGGTTCTAAGGAGCCCTTTTGTTCTCACAGGGCGATGGATGGAGGAAGGAGTCCCTGTCCCTTGCCCTGTGCTTCCAGGGCCCTTCCTTGATCTTCTCTCTCCAGAGGGAAGGTACCTCCTTGGCTTCTGGTGCATCTCCATTGCTCTGGCCTTCTCTAACCTTTCTGTATGTCAGTAGACCCATTTCACGGATGGAGAAGTTAAGGCTCAGAAACTAGAGTCTGTCTGACTCCAGTACCCATCCTCTTTTCATTTTGCTATGTTGCTTGCTGAATAGGTGTGGATTCTGCTTCCTGCCAGCATCAAGCCAGTCCCTGTGCAGAATGAATCCCCAACCTTCCTCACAAGGTCCAGAATGACCCTGCTCCCCAGGGCAGCTATTCCTTACTTTAGGTCTGTGGCGATGAACAGATGGCAGGATAAAGGCAGAGAGAAGTGGCTGGGCAGGAACAGGGCAGTGAGTCAGGGAGCTGGCCGATGGGCTATAAATGAGGGGCGCCCACTGGCAATACCTGGTCCCACGCAGTGTGTAAGCATTTACCAGCTAGTGTTCCAAGTGCCTCTGAGCACACCAGCTTGCCTTTCAGAAGCAAGACCTGGCTATCAGCAGCTGTTTGGGGATTGCATTTTGAGTCTAAAGATGCAAGGTCAAACCCAGCACCATTAACGACTAACTGCAAGATAGAGAAATCACCGACTGTCTCTGAGGTTCTGTTTCTCTCTCTGCAAAGCACAGCCAATAGAAGTCCCTACCTAATCCTTCAACAAGGGGGCTAATGGAGGTAATGCCTGCAAAGTGCTTAGCGCCTGGGACATGGAAACCAGACACAATGCTTATTACTCTTTTTGGCTAAGGTTGTGCTATATGTGACAAACGTTTGCAACTGAATGCATTGCAGCTTCTGCTCAAAGTTACGCAAGCCAAGGATGAGCGGCCAGCTACTTCCGGTAGTGTGCTTGAGCACAAATACGTGGAGGCATGCAGGTTCATCAGCCCAAGTCAGCCCTGTGCAGTAAAGATCTTGGGAAAATTTACCTCAACTGCTGCTTGGATTAGGTTTTCCATCTGTAAAATGGGGACAACAATGGCACCTAACCAATAAGACAGATAGGTATGGAGACAGACAGACAGACATGCTAAATGCAATAAGATTTATAAAGAACCAAGAGCAGTGCCTGACACATTTCCAGCACGACTCCATGTCAGCTATTTCCAGGCCTCTTCCTGGAGTTCTCAGTCTTGAGGCCACTGGGCCCCAGGACTGAACTACCTACTCTGGGGGTTTTCGTGCCGCTCACATTGCCCCACAGAGAAGGCCTCCACAGCTGCCAGGCTTCTATCATCCACCCCACTGGCCCGGCCACTCACCCCGCTCAGAGCTTACCCTGCTCAGGTTTCCAATTATTTGTCCTGTTTTGAATTCAAGTGGGATATTAACAGCGAATCTGGCTTTATTAATGGCGGTGTCTTTAGTGTTACTGACTTTCTCACTCACTCCCTGCTCTCATGGCAAGAGGCTGTTTCCTTTAATTAAGCCCCATGCTAAGTGCTGAGCAGGTGATGTGAGGCTGGGATGGCTCTTGTTCTGGGACTTAGGCGCTTTCTCATGGGTTGGGCTGGAGAGAGTGCACTGCTGCCTTTGAAGTTGGACATCCGTCTCCACAATCAGAGGCGTGGGGCGGTGTAGAATGCCAGGCCTGAAAGGACACAGCGCAGCTCTGGCTCCAGTCAGCTTTTCTACCTGCACATGGGATGAGGCGCACAAGGCTACCTCTGCCTTCCCCCAGCCCTGCCCCGCCAGCACCGTAGCGCCAGGCATCTAGTAGACACTGGAGAACCAGCCCAGTGGAGCAGGCTGGAAGAACTGTTCTGAAGACTCGTCGAGGAGGGACAGAAGCCCCTGAGACACCTAAAAGCCACTGAGCTGTGGAGAAAACAGCCCAAACTTGGGTATCACTTGCCCTGCTGTGCTTGCCTCAGCCAATTATACACTGAGTCCCCAACTTACAAACATTCGAGTTGCAAACTTTCACAGGTTATTGTGTAAGACTCAAGGTGTCAGCTATGAATGGCTGACTTATGAATGTTCTTTCAGAATGGAACTCATGCATACATTGAGGACTTACCATAAATATGTGAGTCCCAATGGCCTCCTTTGTCAAATAGGCTAGTGATAACCACCTCCCAGGAGATGAGAAATGGGAGAGTCTGCAGTGCTGGTCCTATCACCATTAGGAGCTTGCCACCGAAGGTACTGCTTGCCCACCTTCAGTGACAGTATGGTGAGGCGGCTCTGTGTGCTTCTCCTGATCACAGCCTAGGCATATATCTGCACCTTGTCAGAGAGCGATGCATTTATCCATTGCTGCATGCATTGGTGGTAGCGCAAAGATGAATTTTACAAGGCTGTATTTCCGCCTAGGGCCTGCTTTGTATTCTCCCTCTCACGTGAGTGGGCACCTGGTGACCAAGCCAGTTGCGTTCAGCTTGGTCACCACGGCCGCCAAGCGGACTCTCACCTAGATGGGACAGAGTTGCGCTTGGCTCAGGGCTCCAGCCTTACTAAGTTCCACCAGAAAAGTTAGAGCCAAAGACAATTATTTGCTATAAAGATGAAAGTGCACACAACACTGTATTGAGCCTCCAGCACTGTGTTTGCCACATGCAAATATCCAGCAACTTCCATAAAACCTGATGCTTCACAAGGCCTGGATAATGAATGTCAGGGTAAGCGTGACTGTCTTAAGCAGGTAAGCATCTGTGTACCTCAGCCCATCTCACCACAAGGCTGCGAAGCCGTGTCCCCTTCCAGCTGGCTCTGAATGTCCACGTGTGTCCCTCAGCAATCACTGCGCTGTGCTGGCTGATCTCCCAGTGGAGCGGGATATGATGGAGTGGGGAGAGAGGCAGCTGGGACACCTCTTTCAGTCCTGGCCAGATGCTTTGAGGCCTCCTGCCCAGATGCCTGGCTCAATGGGCCTCAGTTCTCTTCATCCAACCACATCCCACTGCCCTGGGGCCTTTCTCCTACTTGCAGAGCCCCTGCACCCCTTCCTTGTCTTCTGCCTGTCCCTCCATCCAGTATGTTCACAGCCCCATGGTGTTGGCAAAGCCCCATAGAACAGGACACCACTTTTCTCTTACAGAAGCCTCTGTGTCTCTCAATCATCCCCTTGCCAGACTGTGGGCTCTGGGTTGGATCTTTCTTCCCTTCTGGTTAGCGCCACAGCACCTAGCAAAGGAGCCAGCTCAGAGAAAGAATCCAGGGAAGACTGAATTTAGTCCAGAGATTATTTTTTTAAAATAGACTTCGAGGCTGGGTGTGCAACATAGTGGTAGAATACTTGTGTAGCATGCATGAGGCCCTGGGTTCAATCCTCATCACAAAAAATAATTTTTTATTTATAGATTTTAAGTTTTATTCAGTTCGAGAAGTGGCCTACCCTCACTTCTGGACACCAGTCTTGCACCTGGCAGGGATCATGAGAGCTACTGGTCCCAGTGTAAGACTAAAACCCAACTTAAACTGGTTAAGACACAGGAAAAAGAGAGAAGTGCTGGGCTGAGGTGGGGATGGGTGACCTCCTCCCAGAGCCAGCTGCCTAATCATAGTGCTAGGGCTTAGCTGCTTATCAACTTCCCTTTGAGGCAAGCTCTCCCTGAGGAGTGACCAGGCGGCACCCGCAGTCCCAGGCTTGATTCTTCCAGTTCAGCAACTGCAGAGGGAAGACCTCACCTCTCTGTGGCAGCTCTCCTAAGGAAGCCTCCACTGGCCTGGATTAGATTGTGTGACCATCCCTGAAGCAAACACTGTGGCCCAAGGATGAGTGCTCTGATCGGCCAGGTCTAAGTCACAAACCCACCCACGGCACAGAAGGCAACCATGGGCACTGAGCCTGAGGCGCTCCTTTCAGAAGAATGAACACAGGCCAGGAAAATGCAATTAATACTCAGCAGAGGTCTTCCATAAAGTGAAAAACACCTGCAGGGGAGCATCTAGCAGCCTAACACCAGCCACTGACAGTCCAAGCACGTGGTTGTCTAAGATGAGCCAGCCAAACTGTGTCACAGACTCTCAGTGTTATTGGAGGTAAAGACAGGAAGGCTTCCTGGAGGGGGAGGTGGGGCTTGAACAAGAGAGCAGATGGGTTTCTGGGCTACACACATGGGCCTCAGGAGATGGAGCAAGCCTTGGGATGTCACACTACCTGCCAGGGCACAGCGCTGTCCCTAGGACCATGCTGGGGGCCTGGGGGAAGGAGACAGGACAGCCTCGCCCCTCCAAAGAGCCAGGCTCCACCCATAGGACCTCAGCCAGTGAGATCAAAATCTAATTTACTCATTAGGCGTGTTTCTTCTGTACAAATCAAATCATGGGCTATTTTTCCACATCGTAAATATTGTTTTAAACTCTTGCTCATGGGCAATTAGATTACAAGCATCGCCTGGCGAGCTATGCGCCAGCACTTTTGGCGAGTCTCTGGCTGCTTTGTGAGCAGTTTCCTTTTAAAATATTTCCCAATGATTTTTTAAAGGTCTTTGAAATCTTCTCCCTGGTGATGCGTGAGGGCCCTTGTCTGGGGCCATTAATCTCCCTAACAGCCCAAGAGAGACTCGCCTCCTCTCTGTCCTTTTCCAAATGGCCCGGCCGAGCCCTGTACCCACTCCTCATATTTCTCCCTGCTGCTCTGATGATCTCGAGCAGTTCATCGGGCCTCCTCGCTGCCTCTGCCTCGATACTAATGGGAGACTAGGGAGTCTGCACCCGGAGCATCCACCCGCCTCCCAGTGCCCAGGTCCGTGCTCATCAGGGCCAATTATTCCATCTATCTTCCCTGGCCCCAGTTTTGGCTTTGACATTAGCAGAAAGGGATTAATGGTTGCCTCATGAGAACAGACCCCTTCTTGTCCTGTGCTAGCTTTTCTGAGCCCTCTGTGATCCTCTTTGACTGCCAGAAAGGCTTTGGTCTCAACGTTTACCCCCGAGAATGTGGCCTTCCCTGCCGAGGAAGGTGATTTGCCCCTGTCCTGCTTCGGCCTGCCCACACTGGCACACCTCAGGCCCTGCCCGGAGCATTAGCTCTTCTGCAAAGCCCACATGACCCCACCTGGCTTGGCTGCGTGCCAGGGCCCCCTCCTCCAGCAGGGCTTCCTGACTGCCTTGCCTTTGTTATCTGTCTCTTCTCTAGACTTCCACCTTCAGGATGTCCTCTGGTTCCTGGTAATGGCAACCATCGATAACTGTGCCGAGCACCTATTATGTGCCAAGTGGCACATGCTATTTCCTTCAGTCCCCCCAACAGTCTTGCAAGACCAATATTGTTATTCCCCCCTTTTTTAGGGGCAAAATCTGAGACTCATAGAAGTAAAATGGTATTTCAAGGTCACGGGCTTGTCATGCCTGAGCCAGAATTTAACATTTTTCCCCCTAGAAAGAATAATCGTGTCAGCGTGGCAGCACATGCCTGTAACCTTATCACTCAATGAGCCTGAGACTGGAGGATTGCTTCAAGTTCAAGGCCAGCTTGGACTGCAGAGTGAGTTCAAGGCAAGCCTGAACTTTGTAGTGAGACCCTGTCTAAAAACAAGCAAAACAGAAAAGAAGGATCTCCTATTGAGTTCCTACAGGGAGTGTGCATCATTTAATTCCCACAGCAGCGCCCCATAAAGTAGGCGGTGCTGTCCCTATTTTATAGGGAAAAAAAAGCCAGAAGAATAGGAATCTCACATCTTCCTTCCTCCTGCAGGGAATGATGTTAGCCTTGTCCTGAAAGGAAAGGAAAGTGGGCTTTGGGGGTCTCCAGGGTACTATGACAGCAACAGAAGAATTCTTCCACACATACTCCCAAACCTCCCCACCCCACCCCTATCGCCCATCCCAGCATGGAATTTAGTTTTCCAAGCAGGGTTCTTCTCTGTGCTTAACATTCTAGGGTGGCCCCTGCGCAGCACACACAGCCTGCGCCCTAGGATCTGACTCTGGCCACCTCCTTACTCCTGCTGCACTTCCTTCTACTGCACTGAGCTTGGCTTTCCACCAAAGGGGGCCGGATGATGCCACCTTAGGAAAGGTGCTACTGCCACGGTGAGGGACACTGCTGGGGACATCACCCGTCACATCGCATCCTCATGACACTGAGTAGTGCTCCCAGTCCCAACATGAAGTGCTCCTATTTCTCCCAAACTGGTATGTGCTTAGTATTATGGACACCATGAACCCTATCACAATGCAACATAAGGACCTCCTTGCCTGTTCCCTGAATCCAGCCAAGACCTCTCTCCTGAGCTGCAGGCCTATCTCCAGCATCCCACTTGACATGGCCAGTTGAGTGGTCAGTGAATGCCTCAAAATCAGAAATACTGAACAGAAAGCATGAGTTTGCCCCCACCCCTCTCTCCCTTTCTCTTTCACCCCATATTTGGATTATCATCAAGTTCCATCATCCAGATTTTCCAACTCCTCCCAGGTCCTATGTTCTCACACTTGAGGGTCCTTTTTGCTTGGCTCTTGCTTGACTCTTGCTTGGCTTTGGCTCCTAAGTGTATTCCTAACCTGAGATCCAGGGTAGAGACACAAACAGGATAAAGCCACTTCTCTGCTCACATCCTTCCAGTACTTTCCAGTTCTGAACAAGGTAAAACCAAAATCTGCTCTGTGAGCCAGGAATTCTGCATGGCCTCACTCTACCCTATTCCTTCCTTCCTTACCTCAGCATTGACTCCTAGCTCCCTCCACCCTCCTTTCCAGCTGATCAGGCCCTTCTTGGTGTCTCTTCTCAGTGGCTTTATGCTGGCTGCTCCCTCTACAGACACTTTCTCTACAGGTTCCTCAGTCGCTCCAAATCACTAAAATATTGCCTTCTCTTCTGTGTGCCCGTATGATTTTCAACAAGGGCACTGGGGAAAAGCCAGGCTTTTCCACAAGTGACACTGGGGATGACGAATATGAACATGCAAAAGAATGAAGTGGAAACTTTATCAGACACCATATGCAAAAATTATTTCAAAGCTCTTTTTTTGTTTTTGGTATTCTGACACATGCTTTCACTATGTACTGCAAGCTGGTCTTGAACTCACTATGTAGCCCACGCTGTCTTTGAACTGACTCCTCCTGTCTCAGCTTCTGGGATGCTGGGATTATAGGCATGCCCCACCAGGCCTATAATCAAAAGTCTTAAGAGACACCATGAGGGAAGACACAGGATCTGGCAATGATTTCTTACATAGGATACCAAAACATAGGCAATGAAAGAAAAGACAGACCAATTTAGCCTGATCAAAATTTAAAACTTTTGTGCATCAAGGGACAACATTGAGAGAGTGAAAGGGCAACCTATGGAATGGGGAAAATATTTGTAAATTACATATCTAATAAGGCATTAGTGTCCAAAATAAAGAATTTCTAAAATTGAACAACAAAATAGCAATAAATAAATAAATAAATAAATAAATGAAGACTTAAATAGCTATTTCTCCAAGAAGATACACAAATGACACGCATGTAAAATAGCATGTGAAAAGAAATATTATTCATCATTAGGAGAATGCAAAACAAATTCCACATAAGATATTTCAAACTGTTACTGTATTTTTGATAAAAACAAAAACAAGCTGGGGCTCGGGAGATGGCTCAGTGGAATAAGGGCCTCCCTGGCAAGCACAAGGGCCTGAGTTCAATCCCTGGTTCTGCCAAATAAACAAACAAAAAAAAAAAAAAAAAACAAGTATCTTCAAACATATGGAAAATGAAGTGATGGTGTTTTTCTGGTAAGAATGTAAAATAATTAAATATCATATCATCTAACAATTCTATTCCTGGGTATACACAAAATAACTGAAAGCAAGAATTCCAAGGATATTCATGTAACAGTTGATGTTCAGAGTAGCATAGTAGATGTTCACAACAGCCAAAAGGTAGAAACAGCCCAAATATTCATTGTCAGATGACTGGATTAACCACAACACACACGCATTGATATATGCACGCAGTGGAATGTTAGTGGAATGTTATTCAGTCTTCAGAAAGAACGAAATTCTGACACATGCTACAACACGGATACACCTGGGAGATATTGCTATGAAATAATCCCCAAAGCAATAAACATGCTATGATTCATCTCAGAATAGTCTGTTCTGTTTTGGTTTTGGCGGAACCAGGAATTGAACTCAGGCCCTTGCACTTGCCAGGAAATCGCTTACTCCACTGAGCCATCTTCCCGGCTCCAGAAAAGTCTTATATGAAGTACTTATGTGGTCTATTGTGACATTTGTGTGAGGTATGAAGTAATCAACCTCATAAAGATAGAAAATATCATGGTGGCTCCCAGCAGCCGGCCTGAGGGGGAGATGCAGAATTAAGTGCTGAATGCACACAGACTCTCAGAGTAGGATGATTTAAAGGTTCTCGAAATGGATAGCTGTGGCGTGTCTTCAACAATGTGAATACACTTAATGCCACTGACCTATGCACTTAAAATGATTAAGACGCTAAGTTTTATGTTTCTCATATTTTACCCAAAAAATATTTTAAAAAATATTTAAACATTCCTCAGTGAGGCTTTCCCTGGATCTTCTGTCTGAAATTTCAACTCTCACCTATGAGATGTTTCCTATTTGCTTTCTTTGCACTTTTTCTAGTGTTTCCTATTATCTCACAGGTTAGTATATTTATTTTGTGTTTTGCTCACTGCAGTCTTTCCTATCACCACCAGCAAATTCTAGAACGTAAGCTCACTAAGGGCAGAGATATTTGTCTGTTTCCAGCTGTATCCTCAGAACCCAGAGCAGCGCCTGATAGAACAGACATTTGTTAGCTGAGTGCAAGGCCCCAGGGGGTGGGTGGGGCTGGGAACGAGCATCTTCAGGCATCTCTAGGGAACTCACACTCCCAAGGGGAGCTCTGGCCCTAGAGGGGGGCTGGGCCAGGGAGGTACTTCAAGGTTTTCCCACCCCAGCTAGCCACCCTCCTACGCTGCCTGGAGAGCTGCTCTATTAGATTAGGATTTTGGCCTCCAGAAGGGCAGGGAGTTCATGGGAAAGGAGCTCATCAGAGCCCAAAGGGAGGCCAGGAAGCATCCTCCACTCTTTCTGCACACATTTCCCCTTCTTCTGGAGAAGGTGGCTGATGGGAACATCCTGAGCAGGAGCAACTGATAGGCTGGGCTCCAGGGCCCAAGTCAGCTGAAGCCCGTTCTGGGAGCTCACTGTGTGACAGCTCCTGGCTGCAGTTATTGGACTAGTGAGAGAACTGTTCTACTTCTAGGACGGAACTAGAGCAGACACATATACACACATGTTTGCACACACCACACATAGAGGTAAGGTCATTCACACTTGAGTATGGCATGAACTTGAATGTTCTTCATCTTCAAGGGATTTGCCACCTAATAGTCACTAATCGAATGACAATAGAATACCCATCTCTGACAGGACTAAACAAAAAAAGGGGAATACAAAGGAAGGACCATTCTGTGTTTGTATAAACAATACAGTTAGGATAAATATACAGTACTTTTGCATAATTCCATGAGACAAAAGATTTGCACTAATCGTGTTTGGACAGGATATCCTGTCTGCTTCTTGTACTATGGATAGCCACTAGGAAGATAACAATGTAAAAAGTATTAATTATTGAAATTGTACTATAATTCAGCTTTAAAAAATAGGTATACAGCTACATTCTCTTAATTCATTGAATAAAGGCATCTGCTCTAATAGCATTTGTAAATAGGATATCATGTCTGCACCTTGTACAAGAAAAAACCACCATGAAAACAATATGCAATGTATTAATTATTTGAATCTGTTCTACTAATTTGATTTGAAACTGTCTCATTGCTAATTGTCCTTCAATAAAATAAAATATAAAGAAATGAATCTGAGGCTCTAGGTGGGGTGTGGGGAAGATCATGTGGAGAGCTCCCGAAGTCTCTGGCTCCCTCTAAACGCTGAGGTAGTCCTGGAGAGACTGAAGAGATGATTGCCATGGACCGAGGGAGACCCTTCTTGGTGGGATAAGTTCTGTGGGGTCCATGAACTCAGTGATGCAAGTCAAGACATACAGGAAAGAGCTACACTTTCCTTCCAGGGACCAAGCACTCTCTCATGGAGCTTCCCAGTTGCCAACCCTGGGCAAAGCACCAGGGACATTGGCACATCAGATGCCATCCCCACCCTCACAGAACACGTGTGGAGACCACTATGAGAAAGGGGCTCATAGGGGTGGGGACTCCCGTAAATGAGTACCCTGCTCAGGAGGCTAACAAAATCAGAACTCACTTTAAAAGGGAACAACATCGAGGCTGGCCCTGAATATGTAAAGACAATTCAGCAGGTGTAGAGAGAAAAGAAAAATTTATAGCCCAAGAGACGGCACCTCTGGTGATTCCATGGCCACTTCTGGATCCACGAAGAATACAGTAACTGCAAGTCTACCATGCTGGGCTAGAGGGAACAACAAGACTGAAGAGACTATGGATTGTATCATGGGGATCTTAGGGTCTCTGTGAGCATCTGGGCTCTCCTGTATTTTTCTTTCTTGTTGTTGTTGATATAGGGTCTCATTTTACAGTTTGGACTCATGGTGATCCTCCTGTCTCAGCCTCCCCAGTGCTGGGATTATAGATGTGAACCACCACACCCAATCCTGGGGCTGGCACAGTGTGTCTGGGGTTCTGGGGTTGGTATCACATGCAGCACCAGGATTTAAATTCAGGTCTTTGTACTTGCAAGGCAGGTGGTTAGACCATTGAGTTATCTCCCCGGCCCTGGACTCTTCTATAGTCTGGATTCTTAGCAAAGATCTAACACAGTCATATATGAGATTTATTTTTTATGGGTAATAAAAAAAGACACAAGAAAAAAAATGTTATAGGATTGTTCTGCTACAAGGCTGTACATGGTTAGATTTCTAAATTTCTGTGCAATAATATGTGTATATTACTATTTTTTTAAAAATTTCCTCATATTCTGTAAGGATATTTAATACATCAATATTTAATGGAAAATATCTGATCCACGTTATGTCTAAGATGTTTGATATTTAGACAGATAGTTAGGGTAAACCAAACTGCATATGTTGCAGGGTAATAATCAGCTTCTCTTCTGGATGGTTAACAACCTAAGTTTGAAGAACAAAAATTGGAGAAATGGAAGGGCTTCAAGGTCAGCCAACATTTTGGACCTAGCTTTTCATGGTCTGAAGACTGAGGACATAGGAGAACCTGTACTATAACATCATGGAACTCAGTTGTGCCCCAAATTTTCTGATCAAGGAGATTATGGAGCCACAGAAGAATGTGATTGATGACTTATACTGTGCCTAAGGAGAGTCACATGGAAGAAAACTTTGTTACAGGCTTTCACAGAGAGCATATATGAGATTCAGAAAAAATTTTTTTTTCATTTATGTATTATTTGGTATAGAGTCTCACTATGCAGCTCAGACTTGTAGTGATCCTCCTGTTTTTAGCCTCCCTAGTGCTGGGATTACAGGTGTGGGTCACCACTCGCAGACTCCTTTGTGGGCTTGGTGCACCCTGGGGGCAGGGTCAGTGTGGCACATGGGACCAGGGATCAAACCTTGGTCCCTGTACTTGCCAAAGCAGGGACTTAATCTGCTGAGCTATCTCACCAGCCCTTTTCTTTTCTTTTCTTCTTTCTTTTTTTTGTTTTCATTGATATTATTTGGCACAAGGTCTCACTACCCAGCTCAGACTTGCAGTGATCCTCCTGTGACATTTAGAAAATTCTTAACTGTTTTGTAAAGAATGAATGGGCAGGAACAGGGAGGATGCAAGTGCTCATTGGATCAGTTGGACAGTTACTGAGAAACTCGGGGATAAACCTGGATGACCCATGACTTGGATGGCACCAGAAACTGGTGATTTTCCCCCACAGAAATCAGATGTGGAGAGGTAAGGGCAAACAATGGGTGAGGACGAGCCTGAGAACGCTGAGCAGGTGGCAGTCCCTGTGCCTCTGTGTGGCATGAGGAAGAAGAAATACAAACTCCCTTGGGAGAGCTCAGGTGAACATCTGCTGGACATCCCGGTGGAAAGGAGGTCTGAGCTGAAAATATGGGGCTCAAAGCCATCTGTACTTAAGGGGTAACTGAAATCAGAACCAGAAGTGATGTTGCCAGGAAAAGGTTTGTTTAGGAAGCATCCCAAGGAACATCACCTAGAGGTGGAGTAGAGAGGGACAGGCCCCAGTGTCATCATCAGACAGAAGAACCAGGAAGACCAGCCCTAAGAGTGAAGAGGCCAGATGGCCAGGCTCAGGCGATATTCATCAACTATGGGCCTCTGAGACTGCAGAGCTGTCTCCCCACTTGGGGGGCTCAGGTCACCTCTGCAACTTCCCCTTGGTCAGAGATCACTGCCAAGTGAAGATGAAAGGGGGTCCTGACGGTTGTGTCCCCTGTCCTTCCTTTTCAGCCTATTCATCCTGTGTGCGCTGGGAGCCCACACGGGAGCTGAATCTCTTCTCTACTACTTACAGGTTCTTTGACCTTTGACAGCTTACTTCTCTGAGCCTTGCATGCTCGTTGGTGAAATGAGGACAACAGCTACATCTCAGGGATGTTAGGAAAGAGGAATGAGAATTGTGTGTGTAAAATGCAGCCAGTAGAACTTCCAGCACATAACAGAGGCTCCACCATCCTCTCCTTGAACAAATATCTGCTGAAGTGTCTTTCATGTTCCTAGCCTCAGGAAGTACAAAAATGGGATAGTGCATGAGTCTCTCTGTCAGTGAAGGGGAGGATAGGGAACAGGAATAGACAGTGCCTGTGTAGTGAGATCAGCATCCTGGAGCCCCAGTGTGGAGTGCTGCAGAGGGCCCAGGACTCCCCTCTGATCTGCTCCTACTAGCCCTCCTTAGTATGGCAGTGAGCACCAACTTAACCTCTCTGAACTCCAAGTTAATCTCTGTAATGACACCTTCAGATGTTCCCTGCTGTGAAGACATTCATGGGCAGAAAAGGTGGTCAAAGGGTCCAAAGTCAGAACATTTATTTCATGGATGCTGGGAAGTTAGAAGGGAAGCTGAAGTAGAGCCCAGAGGTAAGACAGACAATTAGGGGAAAAGCAAGCAATCGAGCAGGAGCACAAGCCAAGGTTGCTGCCCTCTGGCTCCCACGGCCTCTTCCCCCCTATCATGATGAAGGGGAGCTCTGGAGGACTTCTCAAACCAAAAGGGAAAACAAGTACATTCCTGAGATTAGCAGAGACAAAAATGAGCCACAGAGCCTCCTGTTCCCATGGACCCAGCCTGGGGTAGCCCCAGGAGAGGGCAGGGCAGCGTGTGGAAGGAGGCCAGGCATTCTGAAGAAACCACACCTGGCTCCTGGGACCACACTTTGGGCTTTTATCCTGTTTCTCACGGCCATCCGAGGCTCACAGCACAGCTGGACTCCGCAGACACTTGCCAAGAGCTGTGCTCCCTCAGCCACCAGCACCTGTCTAGGTCTCCCAAGAATCAGAGCCTGCATCAGACCCAGGAGACACAGAAAGAATGAACAGCAGCCATGTCACAGGCCTAGACTCCCCAGAGGAGTCCCTGGGGAGAGGACTGAATAGACAGTCAGTACTGAGTAGGGCTCAAGGACCCAGAGCAAGGGAACCCTGAGGCACGCAACTCCACAGGGGCAGATCCCAGGCCCCGGATCACCAGGTGAGTACTCACAGAGATCATGATCATGCTGGCCTCCAGGTCCCTGGGCTCTCCAGAGATGTGGCCTGAGGTTCAAAGACTTGAGCCTGACTCCCATCAGCTGTCTGACCCAAGCAGTTTCCGGACCATGGAAATCTTTGCCTCACCCTACGAGAGGTACAAAGGCTTCCCCTGCACCCCACAGCACAGTTATGCAGGCCCTACTCCAAAGCATGAAGTTCTTGACTTAGACTTTACATACAAGAGTGTGCATGCTTTGCCACCTGAGAGCCCATCTTCAAGTGTTTCCAGCCCTGGCAGTGTTGTTACTCTGTGTGTTCTGCAAGAAGTCAGGAGGTTCCAAAGCCCAGGTAGGCCCTCAGCTTTACCCTTTCTCTCAGGTAGGTTCCTCTTCTTTTTCTTACCAGCACTCCCTTTTTATTTACATGAGTCAGGACAGATCCCTCACAGTTACAGGAAAGAGATAAAGAGCTGACTTAATACTGGTTAGAAGGGGACATTATCTTGAGCAGTTGGAATAAAGGACAGGCTACAACAGACCAAAGGTCAGGCTGGGCTTCTCAAGGAGCAGCCTTGTGCCTGTGGGGAGGGTAGGTTGGACAGCTGGAAGCACCCACTGAGGCAGCAGTGACCAAGGCAGCAGCTGGCAAGGAGCAATGGGGTAATGGGAGCACAGGGCCCCTGGTTATAGTGGAAGCAGAGGAACTAAAGGTTTCTGCATTTGTCTCCCCAGATCAGGCAGCCGGCCCTTGAATTCTGGGCCACCTCACATCTGAGATCTTTAGACACTAGAATAGGAATAATGAAGAGAGGGAAGTTATCTGGAAAAGCTGTAAATGAGGTTTCCTCTTAGATCCTATATCCATGGACACAATAGAAAGTAAGGAAGGAAGAAGTAGAAGAAATAGGGACTAATAGAAGAAGGGAAAGAGATAAAAGGAGGGGAGGAGGAAGAAAAAGAGGACAAGGTGGAGGGGGAGAGATTCTGGGATAGAGGTCACAGATTTATGGGTGAAGAGCCATGCCTAATGGTACATAGAGCCCTGAAAGTGTCAGGACTCTGGACAGGGTGGCCTAGGACATCCAGACTTCATGCACTAAGTCCTGCGTTCTTGCCAGCTGCAGAAAAGGCATGCAAGGCTTGCTGTGGAGGGATGGGATTGAGGTGCTAGACTGTCCAGAGCTGCTGTCTTTGAATGGATAAAGCTAGCAGGTCCTCCTGGCCATGGGGCTGCAAACAAGAGGCCCTGCCCCCTTGAGCTTTCTGTCTCTAGAGTGACAGGCTCTTACTCCTCTCAGGGGGGAGAGGAACACAAGGCACAGTGACCTGTCAAGTCCTCAAGTTCTGTAAATCCATGCACCGCTGTTTGATCCAACCAGTCAGTGGGTTGCTGTTCTGTGCAACTTTGTCTACTTATTACTTAATACAAACTTTTAAACAAATTTGCTTTCACAATAACAATCCATATAGATTATAGCAAAATAGCACACTGAATATATGTATCTGACTGTCCCTCCACAAATGACCAAGTCAAAAATAAACCAAAAAACAAACTTCAAAGCAGTATAAAACATGGGGAAGTAACAGTAGTGATCAGAAATCAAGAAGAGCACTTGAAAAGCATCACACAGTTGGGACTAAGCTGACGAAATGACATCGGTCAAGCCTCTCACCCAGGGGCCACTATTAGAAATGGCCCAACCTTGGGGGAGGGGGGCTCTAAACTAACAGGTGGCAAGTACGAAGAGTAGGAGGAAGTAATCAGCAGGGTGGCAGTGACACATTTAATAACCAGGCACATGGATCTCTTTCCTCTATTCCTCGCGCCAAGTAGCAGATTGTAGAAAACTTGCCTCCACACCAAAGCCAGAACATAGACCACAGAAGTCTAGCGTGAGATCTGGAAATCTTGCCTAGATTACAGGATACCAACTCCCCGCATTTTTGTTCCCCCTAAATTCACTCCAGTTTGCCCATCTATAAGGAAATTATTAGAAACAGGTTGATAGGCATATAAACTGATAATACAGTATTTCCAATACACAAGGAGTCTCCAGAACAAAAGGACACAACCAAAAATCACAATATATGAAAAAGGCATCTAACCAAAAACTAATAGTAAGGAAAGATAAGACATAAACCAAAAGTGAAACTGATGTCTAGAATAATAGAAAATATTGTATTTATTTATTTATTTATTTATTTATTTTATTGAAGAACAAATAGAAATGAGACAGTTTCAAGAAAAATTAACAGGACTGATTCGATAAATTAATACATTGCAAACTGTTTTGTAATGTTTTGGTATCGTACAAGGTGCATATTATACTTACAGACATTATTATAGCAGATGTCTCTAATCAATGAATTAAGAGAGTGTAGCTGTTTACTTACTTTTTATACCTGAATTATATGACAGATTCAATAATTAATACTTTCTACCTTGTTATTTTCCTAGTGGTTGTCCATAGTACTAGAAGCCAACATAATATCTTGTCCAACCACTATTAGTGCAAATCTTGCTTCTCATAGAATTATGCAGAAGCACGGCTTATTTATCCTAATTATACTCTTTATACACACACACATCATGATTCTTCCTTTGTATACCCAAATGTTATATCTATGAAAGAAGAAAAACAAAGCAAAAGCCCTGAAAATGAAAGCCATGGCTGCCAAAACTTAAAAGTTCAATTCAATGTACTTAATTCCAGAAAGGGAAAAGCTGAAAAGTAAAATAGTGTGCTAAATAAAACATTGTGCTAATCTCTTCAAGATTTGGGGGAAAAATGACCAGAAAGCATTTTTTAAAAATTAAAAGATATGATACACGAACTTAGAAATTACAGTATCTGTCTGCCTAAGAGGAATTTAGAAGTGACTGGAGAAAAATAAGGGTGGGGCAGAATTTCAGAGAAAGTAGAAGAACCTCCTCACAAGAAAACAGGTTTAGCCTCATTCTCTGAAACCTGCCAGAGTTACCCCAGCAGGGAAAGGTGGCTAGCAAGCCTCGAACCAATACACGGACTCTGAGATAACTCCACCATCTCAAGGTAGATGAAGGTGTTGCCAGAGATATGTATGTTGCAAAGAGGAGGCCACTCTGGCAGCTCAGAGCACAAGAGGACCAGCCCTGTGGATGGCAAACAGAAAAAGGGAGAGGTTTTGGACCACAGTTCCATCTCTCCTACATTGCTCTGGGAATAGCATGGCTTGACTTCTGTGAGGCAGAAGGGTAACAGCCAGGTATTACCAAGTTGGCCCTCAAGTTCTCACTAGGTGTTGAGCAGTTAAAAACCTATTGGTAAAAGCATTGGATGAGTCCTGCGTTCTAGCAGATGGTCCCTCACTACCTGCTACAGCCTTCTGGGTAGCCGGTGCAATTGAGGGAGAGTCAGGGAAAGGATAAATACTATACTCTCAGAGGCCCTTCTGCCTGAGGCAGTTCATCCCTTGTCCTGGACACATAAGGAGAGTCAGAAGGCTTTCTCTCCAGCTACACCTCTCAGTGAAGATAGTCACTAACCCAAGATGTAGCTCTCTAAGGACAAATACAGAGGCACCTTAGGAAAGTGATTATCATTAAGAAAAGACAGACTGAACAATTTCCACCAGGTGAAGCATACCTAATGGAAACATAAACAAATTAAAAACTAAGTATATTAAATTTCCTCAAAGATATGTCAAAGATCTTAGAAAGAAAAAAGTGGGAAGTAGAAGTCACAAAGAGACAAATGAAAATCTTGGGAATGAAATATAGTTATTAAAATAAAGAACTTGCAGATAGGTAAACCCGCAGAACAGATAGAACTGCAGATGCTATCAGTACACAACATGATCAGATTGAGGCACAGTCCCCAGACTGCAAAAGGAAAGATGGACAAACATGAAGGAAAAGCTCAGGGCTTCTGAAGACAGAAAACAAATGTAATTCACAGAAGACAGAGAGGAAATAGAGACAAAAATGAACAGAGCAAGAAATGCACAAAGAATCAATGCCTGAGACTTTCTTGTGATTTGAGAGATAAACCTCAAATGGAACAACTGGAAAAGTGAAGTGATGCTTATAAGAAAAACATTTTTTCAATCTAATAACCATAATATGCAACATAAAGAAATGCAAAACATGATCCCCAGTGTCCATGCCAGCCCCACCCCAGGGTGTGCTGAGACACCAAATGAAAATAGGAGGATCACTATGAGTTTAATCTGTGTAGTAAGACAAAAATACACTTAAAAAATGCAAAGCAGCTGAACAGAAAATGCAGATTATCTACACAGAGAAAGAAACAGTTGACACCAGCCTTCTCAACATCATTTCGAGATGCAGGAAAGGATTACTTTCAAAGAATCAAAGTAAAGGAACTTGAATACCGAATGGTATATCCAGAAAAATTATCATTTAAATGTGAGGCGAAATAGAGACACTTTCAATAACATAAGATTTTATGTACTTCACCCCACACCAGCCCTTAGTGAAAAAATTCTTGGAGGACATCTTCAGAAATAGATACAACAATTCTCTGGAGGATTATATGGAATATGAAAGATTCTATAAAATATGGACAGGGTTGTCCGACTTAGGAGTAATGACAGGAGATACCTGGTTACACATGAATTTCAGAAAAATAATAAATAAGTTTTATTTATAAGTAAGTATATCCCACACAACATTCAAATTTATCTAAACACCCTACATTTTACCTGGCAACCCTGGATATATATGAGTATGGATGAATAAATTAATAAATATAATTGTCTAATTAGATAAATCCCTAATAAGAAAGGGATATCCCTGAAATTACAGAGCTAAAATCCCTGAGAAAATATATGGTAAAGGGCAGATGGAAAACACAGGCGAAAGTATGAGATGATTAAGAGAATTGTTAGGAAGCGGCTACATTAGAGGTAGCTAACATAATACATAAAATTCTCATACCAACAGGAGAAATTTTTCTGTATAAGAGAAATTGGAAAGGAGACAAAAAGAAATAATACAAAAGGATAGTAAATAGAAAATAAGAACTGAGATGGCTGAAGTAAGTCCTTCCAAAGTAATAATTATAGTAAGCTTGGTGCTCAAAATTAGACTAAATTCATATATCAGAACACATTCAAAATTTATTTCTTTATAAATAAAATAAAGCATTGCCCCCAAAACACTCAAACAGAAGGCTATAGAATGTTGGAGAATAAAGGGCTTGGAGAAAATGCTAAATAGAAACAGAACATGAAAATGCCAGTTTTAGAAAAATAGATTTTAAGGCCAAAAGTCCTCACAAAGACAAAATAGCTACATCTTAGTAAAGCAAATGATTTATCATTAACACAAAGTCTGAATGCACAGAAAGCTAAAGAATAACTTACATATATATAAACTAGTAATATAAGGAAAACAGTGAATCAATCATTTTAGAAATTCTGACACAGGCCTCTAAAAAACATCCATATCAAGCAGAAAAATAACAACACAACAAGGGTTAAAACCCTGTAGTTAAAAATGATGAGATATTTATATCTGAACTGGGCTGTGTGTCAATACCCATAGAGCATGGCCAAGCAAATTGATAGCTTTATATATATTGATCGGCTCATGAGTAAAGTAGGCAATCAAATTTACAAGATTGGAGAAAAGTTTTTAAAATCTCCAAAAGTAAAAGTCAGACAAAACTAATCAAGAACAAAAAAGGAAAAAAAAAAAA
>PVKA01014872.1:20100-51463 GCA_004027165.1 Ctenomys sociabilis | reverse complement strand
ATTGAATCTTTGATATAATTCAGCTGTATAAAAACCTGTAAATATAATATCATGTATGCACCTTGTACAATACCAAAACGTTATGAAAACAGTTTGCAATGTATTATTTCATCGACTCTGTATGGTTATGGTGTTTTGAAACTGTCTGATTGACATTTGTATTTCAATAAAATAAAAATAAATGGAAAAAAAAACAAGGTAAGTCCATTCTAGGTAAGTAGGTGAAAAGTACAAGAGGGAAAAATGGTACTGGTAGCGCTCTCCCAGGGATAAAAATGAGCCTGGACTCATGAACCTGGATAAAATCAGCCAGGCTGAGGCAGCTAGGGCTGAGACACTTTAATGGTAAGTTTATGGATTCCTATGAGAAGACAGTAAAGGAAAACATTAAGTCACTCTGACATTCTATCTTCAGGACAAGTGTCTATATATGTTGAAAATAACCAAACTGATTCTACTTTTTAAAGTGGGATGGATTGTTCAAAATATATTTTTGGGCTAGAGAATATCACTCAATGTTGGGCATACACTTAGTAAGTAAAAAGCACAAGGCCCTGAGTTTAATCCCCAGCACGAATCCCCACTTTCCTCATGTATAAGACAGACTCTTACCTTTCCTTGCAGTATCTCAGGCTATAAATTTTTAAGTATATAATCTGGACCACAGTTCCTAGCACAACTGAAATGTTCCAAGTAAACCAGGGGTGGGGATGCCACCAGCCTCACTAGTGACAACTGCATACTAGCTCTCTGCATTAGTGCTATACCCTGGTCCCTGAGTCTCCCTAAGCAGTGTGGCCTCTTTCTTAACTCCAGTTTAACTTTCAGTCTGGTCATTCATTTAACCACACTGTTGGAATCTGGCAGTATTTAAATTCATGATTAGAAGCAGGACAGCATAGAACTCAGTCAACTTAAAATCATAAGATCCAAATTCAGAGGGCCGGGGAGATGGCTCAGTAGAATAAGGGCTTGCCTGGCAAGCACAAGGGCCTGAGTTGAAAAAGATCCAAGTTCAAGTCTCTACCATTCTTAGCAAACAGTCACAGTTAAAAGATCAGGTGCCAGTCAGACTGCTGAGTTCTACAGTGTGAGCCTTCAGCAAGGTGCTCTTCACCTTTCTGTTCCCTTATTCCTGAAGCTGGATTAAATAATGTTATCATGTGAGTGTCATGAAGTTTAAGTCAGATTTGAACAGTAACTGGCAGTGAGGACTCAATAACATTATAATTTTGTCTTAATGAGTTTGGGTAAGTAACTTTTATCTTACTTTCATTCTGGTAGTAAGGAAATAATGAAAATATCTGTCCTATACACCCACCTCTTAATCCTTAGGAACTGTCAAGAATATTATATGGAGAAAAAAAGAATATGAGAGGGTTCTTTTTGTTTGTTGGTTTGGTTTACTTTTTGGTGATGCTTGGTTGAACTTAGGACATCTAACTTGAGAGGCAAGTGCTCTACTATTGAACTGCATTCTCAATCCTCTAGGGATTATTGGGTTTCTTGACATAGGTTTTCACTATGTAGTTCAAGTTGACCTTGAACGCATGGTAATCCTTCTACCCCAGTCTTTCAACTGCTGAGATTATAGTTATGTGCCACAATGTACAGCTTCAAGATATTTTGACTTATACATTTTACATATTCTATAACCATATCACACTGAAAATGGGAAATACAGTTAATGGCTGGGTATGGTTACACAAACCTATAATCCCAGAACTTGGGAGGCTGAAACAAAAGGACTGCTGCAAGTTTCAAGCCAGCATCACCTATACAGTAAGTTCAAAGCCAGTGATTGAGACTGGGCATGGTGGCATGCAATGTAATCCCAGCACTTGGGAGGCTGAAGACAAGAGGATCACTATGAGTCTGATTTACATATTGAGGCCCTGTAGGCCCTGTACCAAATACATAAAAAAGAAAAACAAAGCCAGCCTGAACTACATAGTGAGACTGTCTATCAAAAAAGAAAAATAGATAAGACAGTTACTCCAAATAGTTATCAAAAAGACCAATCTGTAGCTAGGTACTGTGGCACATGCTAAAAATCCCAGGAACCTAAGGGGTTGAGGCAGGAGGACTACAAAACTCATGGCTGGCCTGAACCAATGTGCAAAACCCTGTCTCAAAAAATCCAGATGTAGTGGCACATGCCTATAATTCCAGTACTCTGAAATAGAAAATTTAAGCCCAGCCTGGGCACATAAATGACTTAGCAAGACTCTTGTCAAAAATTTAAAACTATCTATATCTATATTTTCTTAAGTAATAAAAATAAAAAGGTCTGGGGTAGAGCCCAATGCTAAGAGTGCTTGCCAAGCATACACGAGGTCCTAGGATTAATCCTCAGTGCCATGGAAGAGGAAGCCATTTTGACTGCATTTGGTATGGTGAAAAACAAAACAAAATCTAGGCTGGACTCTGCAACAAGTTAGTACTGATATATCTCAGCTTCATTATTTTCCCATACTTAAAATGAGGCAAATACTAAGACAATCTCTGAAGTTCTTTTTTAACAATCAATATGAGTATTGTGAACAACAGGAACATAAACAAATCTTAAACTGTATAACAATTCTTTCAAAGCAGATGAAGACATTACTCTTTATTCCTTTGTTTCTTTTTGTTTATATTCTAGGGAAGCGTCTAGAAGGTGTTCAGACACTACTAGATTGGACTTGTAGTGATCCACCTGTTTACAGCCTCCCAGGAGCTGGGATTACAGGTGCTCACCACCATGCCCAGTCTCAATTGCCTTACCGTCTCAGCCCATCCTAGGGGTGGGGCTGGCATGGCAGGTCCGGGATCAAAAGCCCTGGCCCCTGCACCTGCTTGTAGCACTTTAATCCACTGAGCTGTCTGGCAGGCCCTATTACTCTTGTTTTTTGCCAAACTGGGGGTTGAACTTAGGCCCTTGCACTTGCCAGGGAAGCGCTTATTCCACTGAGCCATCTCCCCAGCCCTTAAACAAATCTTCTAATGATGCCTACCTTCTCATAGTATTCTCAAAAAGTATTTATTCAAACTTCCTACTAGAATCTTTCTACTGGCATTGAAAAGACAAATTGCTATATGGTAACAAGTACTATATATGATTATTTAAGCAGGAACTAAACTCAATCTGAAGGTCATGAAAATATTAAAGTGTATAGTGTAATTTTGCTTCCTTAGCCCAAGAATTCATTTTGTGTATGGAAATACAGTGGTGCAAGTAGGCCTGTACAAAGCAACTAAGTCCAAACCTCTGATGAGTGACACATTCCTCTCCACCCTGACCAAATGCAGCTTACTCACATTCCTCACACCAGTTCCCAAGGGAATGACAGTGTTTCCATCTAGGAACACCAAAATAAAATGGTAAGCTACCTAAATTCTACAGTCCATTTAGTCATACCATATTATAAAACTCCATTCCAAAAATAGTGTGGGGTAATATCTGGTACAGTGAAATAAAAAACAAAAAAATATACCAGAAGTTTGCTTTTCTGATATGGAAAAGATTCTATCATTTCCTTTAATTACTGAAAGTCTGGTTATCAGAGCATCTTCAGCTAAGAACCTACTGCAGACTGGGAGATTTATAAGGGACTTTGAAGCCAGGTGAAGTGAAACACTGCTACAAACCCAGCACTTGTAGGGCTAGCCAAATAGCTCAGCAGATTTGAGAGCCTGCTTAGGCAGACATAGCAGCTGGGGTTCGATCCCTTGCATGCTGTGCTAGGCCCAATATGTCCCCCCCTCCCCAGCATGCAATTGAGACTGGGTGTGGTGGTATGCTCTGTAATCCCAGCTCTTGGGAGGCTAAACACAGGTGCTACAAGTTTGATCTACTGAGACCCTGCAGACTCTGCACTAAAGACAAAAAACAGAACAAAAACACAGCACTTGAGAAGCAAGGCAGGAAGATTGCCATGAGTCTGAGGCCAGCCAAAGCTACATAGCCAATCCTGTGTCAACTTTTCCTCCCAAAAGATTCAAAATAAAAGGTACTTTGACAAGTTATATACTTCAATGGAACAAGTCAACCTAAGCCATCCTTCTTAAAAAACACCCTGACTTAATTTCAAAGGCTACTACAGCTCAAAATAGTAGTTTAACTTCTTGTCTACAACTTTTTCTTTTTGCCTCCACTTATTTATAAGTTTTATCAGCTCTTGCTATGTTATGCTGATATTACATCCTAAAGTATTGCCTTGGGAAGCTAAAGCAGAAAATTTATTGAGTTTGAGGTCAGCCTTGGTTACATAGTAAGTTTATAGCCAACCTGAACTACAAGTAAGAATGCATCTTAAAAAAAAAAAAAGAAAAAAAAATATATCAATAAAATAAAATTTTATTCATATACTAGCCAGTAATGAGTAAATATTTTTAAATGACTTAATTTTTTATCTTAAATGCTACTGCTTGGGTAGGTATGATATGAGGGTGATCACTAGAAAATCTGAAGGGGACGTCATGGTACTTTTAACTTTAGTGGCTAAAACCTGTGAATCTAATTTCTACACACACATTCGTTTTGTTTGTGGTGCTGGGATCAAGCCCAGAGTTCTTGACTATAAAAACACTTTACCACTAAACTGCCACACCCTCAGCCCCTATACATCTTTTTTTTAAATTTTATTTTAAGCAAGGGTTTACAGGGTGTTCATTGTCTCACTACTAGATCGGACTCATAGTGATCTTCCTGTTTACAGCCTCCCAAGAGCTGGGATTACAGGTATGCACCACCACACCCAGTCTCAATTGCTGTCTCAGTGTGCCAAGGGGGTGGAGCCAGGCCCTGCACCTGCTTGCAGGCACTTTGATCCAATGAGTTATTTGACCATTCCTACACATCTTTATTTTATTTTGCAGAACTGGGGATTGAACTCAGGCTCTTGCACTTGCCAGGGAAGTGCTTACTCTACTGGGCCAACATCTTTATTTTATTAGAAGATTAATAATTTCTATACATGTTCCATGTTATGCCTATGATATCTGATATTTAGACTAATAGTGTGGGTAAACTGAACTGCATATGTTGCAGGGTAATAATAAACTTCACAGCCCGCCCAATGAGTGAGAACTGGCCCACTGCACTAGACAATTTTTCGGTGAGTGAGAACCGCAGGCCCGCCTCACCAGAGAGACCTTTCCCAGCGTTCTCCAGTCCTGCCCCGCGGCCACAGACCCAGCACAGCCTGCCCAACCCACCGAACTAGGGAGATCTTTCCCAGCTTTCTCAGGTCCTGTCCCGCCACCCCAGACCCAGCACAGCCTGCCCAACCCACCGAACTAGAGAGATCTTTCCTAGCTTTCTCAGGTCCTGCCCCGCCACCCCAGACCCAGCACAGCCTGCCCTGTGAGTGAGAACATCCACCACCCTTTTAGGAGCCCTGCAGATCGGCCAAAGCTCAGGCTTGTTGAGTGTGTGAGAGAGCTTCTGTGCTCTCCTGCCCTGACCATACCCCTCCACATCTCACTCAGGCCTGGCATACAGGCCTGGGGAGAAACTCTGAGGCTGAAGTCCTTGCACTGAGACTAGGGTCAAAACCATGCAGCTAATCCAGAAGCAGAACATCTTGTCAAAGAGGCACAAAAGGCTCACCTCTAAGGACAGCAACAGGAAGGAGGTGAGCACAGCAGCCAGACCCAAGCCAGGCAAAACTATATGAACCAGAATTTGGTGCAACAATACCTGAATTTCCAAAGGTGCTAAGGTTAGAACTGCACCAAAACTCTACACCAAAAGTCAGAGGTCAGAGTTATAAGTCATGATAAAATCAAGGAGCCAAATGCAATCTCAGGCCTCAAGCACACCAATAATTAGTGCAGAGGACACTAGCTCAGCTAAAATGAATGAATTAACAGAGTTGAAAGCAAGGAAACAGCAGCAGAAAGATATAGAGGAATTCAGACCAGAATTAACACCTGAAATAAAAAAAGAAATTTTTGAATACATAGCATCAGAAATAATGAATCAAATCCAGAAACATATGGGGGAAACCCAATGCCCACCCAGAACGAGCACAGAGAACACTATTCTAGCTGAAACATATGAATTAACAGTGTCACAGGCAAAGAAACAACACCAAAAAGATAAAGAGGAACTCATAGCAGAAATAATTTCTGAAATAAAAAAAGAAATCTTTGAAATCATAGCATCTGAAGTAGAGACTCAATTCTAGAAATATATGGAGGAAACCCAATTTGGAAAAAAATCTGCAGTAAAAGAATTAATAGCTACCTCTAACGAAGACATTGACAAAAGAATAGAGGAGATTAGAAATATGACAGATTCCTTGAATGAGCAATACAGGAAAGAAATAGATCGAATGAAGCAGAGTCAAAGAGATATAGAAGAACTTAAAATCTCAATCACAACTCTACAAAACCATTTCAGTGAAAGCGAAGAAAGAGTTCTCAGATCTTGAAGACGCTGGTGCAGCTAGTGAAAAGGTGAGAAAAGATTTCTTAAAAACAACTAGGATACAGGAAAAACTAATCCATAACATGCAAGATGAGGCCAAGATAAACAATGTGTGAGACTAATAGGCATCAATGAGAAAGGAGTCAACACAAATGATATAAAAAGACTAGGCAGAAGTAATAGCAGAAAACTTCCCAAATATGAGGAAACAATCTAACATTCAGGTAACTGAAGCATACAGAACGCCAAATAACGTCAACCCAACTAAAAACACACTGAGACATATAGTAGTCAAGATCTCAGAAATTCAACACAAGAATACTATACTGAAAGATGCTACAGAAAAGAAGCAGATAACATCCAAAGGAAAACCCATTCGAATTATAGCCGACTTCTTTCAAAAACCATGAAGGCAAGGGAAGCATGGAGCACAGTGCTTCAAGTCCTCTGTGAAAACAAATTCCAACCCAGACTACTATACCCTGCAAAACTCTCTTTCAAGTTTGATGGAGAAGTGAAATATTTCCATGACAAAGAACAACTAAAGAATTTCATGACGACAAAGCCATCCCTATACAGGCTACTGAAAGATGTTCTAGAGAGGGACCACAATGACCAGAACTCCACAAATAAAAACAGAAGGAACCCACTAAATAGGACAAACAAACACAGGACAAAAAGGAGTAAACAACAGCAGGTAAATAACATGACAATCACAAGACAACACATTTCAATTATAACCATCAATGTAAATGGACTCAATTTATCAATTAAGAGAACCAGACTGGCACAGTGGATTAGGAAACAAAATCCAACAATATACTATATACAAGAAACACACTTAACTCAAAAGGACATTCATAGGCTTAAAGTCAAAGGATGGAAAACAATACTGCATGCCTCAGCACCACAGAAAAAAGCAGGGGTAGCAATCTTGTCTCAACTTCAAACCAAGAATGATCAAACGAAATAAAGAAGGCCACTATATACTGGTTAGGGGAAGAATTCAACAGAAACAGGTAACACCCATTAATGTGTATGTACCAAACACAGGAGCATGCGACTATGTAAAACAAATTTTAATGGACAAGAAAAAGCTAATATCCAATTACCACAATCTTAACAGGAGACCTAAATATCCCCTTATCCCACAAAGACAGGTCAACTAGACAAAAATTTAGCAAAGAAGTAATAGAACTGAACCAGAGCTTGGAACAAATGGACTTGGGGGACATATATAATGTTCCACCCAACCACAACTGAATACACTTTTTTTCAGCTGCATATGGGTCATTCTCTAAAATAGACCACATACTGGTCCACAGGTCATGCTTAAGTATATGCAAGAAAACAGAAATAATCCCATGCGTATTATCTGACCACAGTGCAATGAAACGAAATAAATGACAAAAGAAACCAGAAAACTCCCTAAATACATGGAAATTAAAGAACACCCTACTCAGCAATCAATGGGCTACAGATGAAATTAAACAAGAAATTCAACAATGTCTACAATTTAATGAAAATTCAGCCACAACTTGTCACAATTTATGGGATGTGATGAAAGCAGTTCTCTGAAGGAAGTTCATACCTATGAACTCACACATTAGGAAAACACAACGGGAACAAATAAACCCACTAATGCAACACCTCCAACATCTAGAAAAGGAAGAGCAAACCAAACCCAGAGCCCAAAGACGGGAAGAAATCATAAAGATTAGAGCAGAAATTAATTCAATTGAGACAAAGTAAAAATAGTTCAAAGAATCAATGAATCAAAAAGTTGGTTCTTTGAAAGACTAAATAAAATTGATAAGCCACTAGCTCACCTCATCAAAAAGCGGAAAGAAAAAATTCAAATACAAGCAATAAGGAATGAAAAGGGTGTAATCGCCACAGACCCAGTGGAAATTCAGAAGATTATCAATAGCTACTTTGAGAATATTTATGTTCACAGAATAGAAGACTCAGATGAAATGGGCAGATTCCTAGAAAGGTACAAATTACCAAAACTAAATCAAGAAGATAGAACAACTCTCAATAAACCAATAACAGCCAATGAAATAGGAAATGTAATAAAAGGCTTGCCAACAAAGAAAAGTCCAGGTCCTGATGGAAACAGTTCTCCCAAAATCATTCCTAGAGACAAGTATTATACTGATACCAAAATCAGGTAAAGACACAACTAAAAAAGAGAACTACAGGCCAATCTCCCTCATGAGCATAGATGTAAAAATCCTCAATAAAATCCTAGCAAACAGAATACAGCAAATCATCAAGAAGATCATATACCATGACCAGGTAGGATTCATCCCATGGATGCAAGGATGGTTCAATATTCGCAAATCTATAAATGTAATACACAATAGTGCGAAAACTAAAAACCACATGATCCTCTCAATTGATGCAGTGTTGGCTTTTGACAAAGTCCAATACTAATTCATGTTCAAAACCCTACAGAAAATTGGAATAGATGGACTCTACCTCAATTTGATAAAAGCCATCTATGACAACCCAATGGCTAATGTAATTCTAAATGGGGAAAAACTCAAATCTTTTACTCTTAGATCTGGTACAAGACAAGGATGTCCTTCATCACCCCTCCTATTCAATATAATTTTGGAATCATTAGCTAGAGCCATAAGACAAGAGGGAGAAATAAAAGGAATAAGAGTAGGTAAAGAAGTTAAATTATCACTATTTGCAGATGACATGATACTTTATTGGAAGACACAAAAAATTCCAGCAAGAACCTACTAAAATTGATACGGAAATTCAGTAGCATAGAAGGATACAAAGTCAATACTCAAAAGTCAATAGCATTTCTCTACACAGATAACAAACACACTGAGAGGAAAACTATAGAAACAATACCTTTTATAATAGCACTGCAGAAATGAAATATCTTGGAATTCATCTAACTAAAGAAGTTAAAGATCTTTTCATGGAAAATTACACTACTCTGAAAAATGAGGTCATAGAGGATTTCAGAAAATAGATACACCCTGCTCCTGGATAGGAAGAACCAACATCATGAAGATGGCCATACTCCCAAAATTGTTGCACAGATTCAATGCAATCCCTATCAAACTACCAACAAAATACCTCCCAAACCTAGAGAAATCATTCTTACAATTTATTTGGAACCAGAAAAGACCTAGAATAGCAAAGGCAATACTGGTCAACAAACACAAGTCAGGAGGCATTTCAATTCCTGACTTCAAATTATACTACAAAGCTACTGTGATAAAATCAGCATGGTACTGGCAACAAAATACACCTGAGGACCAATGGAATAGACTAGAAGATACAGAGGCCTCTACGAACACACTCAACCACTTGATCTTCAACAAAGGGGCCAAACACGCTTACTAGAAGAAAGATAGCCTCTTTAACAAATGGTGCTAGAAAAATTGGCTCTCCACATGTCAAAAACTAAAACTTCACGCAGGTCTATCACCATGCACTAAGCTAAAGTCAAAAAGGATTAAAGATCTTAATATTAAAACAGAGACACTCAATCTCCTGGAAGAGAAAGTAGGAGAAACTCTTGAAGACATAGGGGTAGGCAAAGAGTTCATGAACAAACATGTATTTGCAAGGGAAACACTTGAAAGAATTAACAACTGGGACCACCTGTTATTGAGAAGTTTTTGCACATCAAAACAAAGTGAAAAGACAACCCACAAATTTTGAAAAAACCTAAATCATAAGAACTCAGACAAATGTCTGCTCTCTAGAATTTATAAAGAACTAAAAAATATCAGGGACCCTAAATTTAAAGACTTGATCCAGAAATGGGCATCCGAGATGAACACACCCTTCTCAGAGGATGAAATTAAAGAACTGAATAAATATATGAAAAAATGCTCCACATCACTAGTCATCCATGAAATGCAAATTAAAACAGCACTGATTTACCATCTCACCCCAGAAAGAGTGGCCATCATAAGCAAATCAACCAACAACAAATGTTGGAGAAGTTGTGGGGAAAAGAGAACCCTTCTCCACTGCTGATGGGAATGTAGACTGGTGAAACCATTATGGAAATCAGTGTGGAGACTCCTTAAGAAACTAGGACTGGAAATCCCATTCAAGCCAGCTATACCCCTACTGGGAATTTTCCCAGAGGAACTGAAAACATCATACCATAGGGATATATGTGTACCTATGTTTATAGCAGCACAATTTGTGATAGCCAAATCTTGGAAACAACCAAGATGCCCGTCACATGAGGAATGGTTGAAAAAGATGTGGTATTTTTATACAATGGAGTATTACTCAGCTGTAAAGAATGATAAACTCGAAGCCTTCATATTTAACTGGATGCCATTTGAAGACAAACTTATAAGCAAAATACAGCAGACTCATGTGCAAATATCGTATAGTCTCCCTGGTATAACTCAAAAGAAGAATTGCAAATAGAAATGTATAACACAATTAAAAGGAAAGTGAGAACCTGAGGATTGGACAATGAGGAGAGGGAAAGGAGAAACACTGAGAAACATGACAGAGGCAAGACCATTCGCTTATACATACTAGATGGGTAAGACAATGATCCTGAGAAACATCAGATTTTTGAAACTTGCAGTTAAGTGGTAGGATTCTCACTCCATCTAACTATATATACTGATACCTGTTAACCAAGCAACTGCACTGAATTTAGCAAAGTGTAATAGAAGGGTCATATTCCAATTGCCTGCCATTCTGGTCTTCTAAATATGTACTTCTTGTCATGACACACCAGCTATTACTATACTGCCCTTTTTAAAAGGTAGTAAATAAAAAATAAAAAAAGTCACAAGACAGCCCCGCTACAATGCTACTATGCTGTATATGGATGGATTTCTAATTATCTATGTAAATATATCTAAGTGTTCATTCCTATTTTTTTAAATTTTTTTTTCTTCTTCATATTCTGTACAGACTTAAAGAGTGTAGTATATCTCAATACTTGATGGAAAATACATGTTCCATGTTATACCTATGATGTCTGATATTTAGACTAATAGTGTGGGTAAATTGAACTGTATATGTTGCAGGGTAATAATAAACTTCTCTTCTGGAGGGTTAACAACCTAAATTTGCAGGTCAAAAATTGGAGAAAAAGAAAGGCTACAAGGTCAGCCAACATTTTGGCCCTAGCCTTTCAAGGTCAGTGAAGACTTAGGACATAGAATTTGTACTGTAACATCATGTAACTCAATAATGCCCCAAATTTTCTGATCAAGGAGATTATGGGGTCACAGAGGAATGTGATCGATGATGTATAGTGTGCCTAAGGAGAGTCACATGGAGAGAAAACTTACTCTCAGGCTTCCCCAGAGAGCAAATTGGTCAAGCAATGACTGTGACTCATCCACAAGGATGATACTGACAAGGGATCTACAAAGTGCAGTACAGGGTTACAGGATAAATCCTGAGGGTACCTGACTGACCTTAGCTGATACAAAAGTTACATTTCTTGTTATATAGGTCTTGCTTTAACTCAGTCTTAGCCATCCAAAAGAAAAGTATAAAAATAGAGGTATATAAAGTCATATTAATATACTGAGCTTTGAGTGGCTCAAGCCAACAACTGTTTCATTAAAAAAAAATAATAATAATAATTAGCTGTCCATGTTTTGCAAATCTGTAGCGTATGTATCATTGTATGTTACCCTGTTTATGTTATTTTTTCTGTTTTTGCCTCTATTTTTCACTCGTCAAGTAAAAACACAAATAAATAAATTTAAAACAATGTGCATGGGAAAAAGTTGGATTAAAGTTAAATATTCTCTGTGTTCTTCAAACATGGTATTAAAATATGAATAATGGCTGTAAAACATTTTGTCAGAAGACATAAGAGAACTTGACAATTTTATTATCAATGAGTCACTTAGGTTGCTGCTTAACTTTTTTTGGTACTAAGAATTGAACTCAGGACCTTGTACTTGCCAGGAAGGTGCTATGCCACTGAGCTGTATCTCTGGCCCCCACTTTTAAGTATTATAAATAACACTGACATTTACATGTTCTTGCACATTAATCTTAATGCCCATGCCAGGAAACATTTTTTTAGACAACTTTTAATTCTTGAAGTAAAAATCTTTAAGGGTATATATAAAATCGTAATGCCAAATTAGCTACATTAAACCTTTGCCAACATTGCTCTATATGTGTATATTTTGTACAGAGTGTACAAAATCTCACTATATAGATCAGACTAGTAATGATCCTCCTGTTTTCAGTGGCCCAAGTGCCGGGATTATAGGTGCACTACCATGCCCACTCATCTCAGTGATCCCTGGAGGGAGGGCCGGCAGGGCCTGTCAGGGCCTGCCAGGGATCAAACCCAGCCACTGCACTCTGCCTACGCATGCACCTTATTTGTTTATTTATTTATTTATTTGTGTGTGTGTGTGTGTGTGTGTGTGTGTGTGTATTTTAGGGAAGATCCTACAGGGTGTTCAGGGTCTCACTACTAGATCAAACTTGTAGTGATCCACCTGTTTACAGTCTCCCAAGAGCTGGGATTACAGGTGCACGCCACCATGCCCAGTCTCAAGTGCCATCTCAGTGTGCCTCTCAGGGGCGAGGCCACATGGCAGGCCTGGGGACTGAACCCCCAGCCTCTGTGCCTGCTTGCAGGCGCGGTAGTCCGCTGATCTATCTGGTGGCCCTAATGCGTGCATCCTGATAGATTATCTATTATGTTGTTTTACTCTATATCCTTCTGGCTTAAACTTAAAACTATTTTATGACTATGTTTCCTGGTTTATAAACATCTTCTATAAAATACTGCTCTGTTTTCTTCTCTTTATATGAGATCACTGATTTATTTCACCTCCACAGCAACACCAAGTCCACATTTTCTCTTAATAGCTAAGTATATGTGTAATGTCTAAAAATAGTGAACCTGGAGAAGTAAAGAATATGACAGGCTCTGCAGCAATTTTTCTGCATTAAAAAAAAATTTCCGAACTGGGTCTCAGAATGAGTATTTCCGTAACACAGTCTTTCCTGAAAAACACTATTTCCTCCTTATACTTGCTAAAGAGAGGCACTGAGGTACTGCCTCTCACCTCTTCCAGAAAATAATACCAATTACGAATACATGATATTGTAGGGGCTGGGGCTCAGTAGAATAAGTGCTTGCCTAGCAATTGCACGGTCCTGAGTTCAATCCCCAGTCCCGCATAAAGAAGAATACATGACATTTTATTTATGCTGTTCTCTAGTCAGAAAGACCTAAAACCTTCCTAATGAACTGAAAAGTAATATACACTATGAGTATTTAAGGTCTGGGTCAATATTAAGCACACGGAGCTGAGGATATAGCTCAGCAGCACAAGTACTTGCCAAGCATACAGAGCTCACGTAAACTTAATGTCTTATTTCTTTTTCCTTTCTTTTTTTCCCCCCTTAAGATGGGGCTTTCTATGTCATCCAGATTGTTCTCCAACTCTTGGGCTCAAGCAATTGTCCACCTTACCTCCAAGTAGTTGGGACTGCAGACACATACCTCTGTTGGCCAGCACCTAATTTATTCCCTGCCTCTTCTCCCATCAAAGGTAACTGAAACCAGGGCTTCATGCATCCTAGACAGTATTCTACACCACTGAGCTACATTCTCCAGTGCTAATGTCTCATTACCTAGAATAAGAACCAATGGCTCAGAAGAGTAGCATTCTATGGTGGCACACACCTCTAAAGCCTCAGCTATTTGGGAGGTTGAGGGTATGAGGATTACATATCAAAGGCCTCATTAGTCAACTTGGCATGATCAATCAAAATAATATTTTATGTTGGTTTTTTTTTTTTTTTTTTGCAAAACTGAAGATTGAACTCAGGCTCTTGCGCTTGCCAGGGAAGCGCTTATTCTACTGAGTCATCTCCCCAGCCCCTCAAAATAATATTTAAAAAAGGCTAAGGATGTAGTTCAGTGGTAGTTTTCCTTTAGCATTTGAAAGGCCTGGGTTCAATCCCCAGTATACTCTACATGCAGGGAAGAAGAGAGGAGAGAAAAAAGAACTGAGAGGGACAACAGAGAGAAGGGAGAGGAGAAAAGAGTGTGTGTGTGTGTGTCTGTGTGAAAATGAGAATATAAATATATCACTGGTCAAGAAGAATCAGGTCTTCCATGATAACCAGTGGTAATCCCATACCCCTAACACCTAGCAGCACTGCTAAGCACAACAGAAAATATTTCTGAATGGAAGACAAAAGTCTGAATTTTCATATAAATCACAATTTAGCCAGGTGTGGTAGCACACACCTGTAATCCCAGCACTTCAGAGGCTGAGGCAAAAGATCACTGAATTCAACAAGCCTGGGCTACACAGTGAGTTCAAGGTCAGCCTATATACTACATAGTGAGGCCTAGTTTAAAACACAAAAAAACAGAAGAAAAAAAAAACCCTTAAATATTCAAATATGATACCTCTTTGAAAAAAGCCTCTAGGGAAAACTATGCAAATATCTCCAAGATGCTGTAATTTTACAATTTCTCTTTGCAAATACCCAAAGGGCCAGTTTTGTTTTGTTTTGTTTGTATTTTAGGGAAGGGTCTACAGGGTGTTCAGGGTCTCACTGCACAGATTGGACTTGCAGTGATCCTGTTTTCAGCCTCCCAAGCCCTGGGATTAAAGGCACACCACCACGCCCAGTCTCAGTCCTGTCTTAGCACACCCTAGAAGCCAGACTGGCATGGTACACTGGGGAATCAAACCCTGGTCTCTGCACATGCCTAAGCAGAACATCACTATGTTTTTTTTGGGGGGGAACCTCATTCATAGATGCAAATGTTCTAAAAAGAACATCTCGTGAAATTATGTAATTACAGAATATTTAAAACTATTTGTATGGCTGGGGATATATTTAGTTCAATGGTGCAGTACCTGCCTGGCAAGCATGAAGTCCTAAATTTGATTCGATTTCCAGTACAAAATAAAAAGCCCCAAAACAAAAAAAAATGCCCTTATTCATAAATATACTAAAGAGAAGCATATCAGATTATACTGAATGCACATATCAGTGTGCATGGAGAAATGTTCTTACAAAACATATACCAGAATACAAATAAAGATACCCACTAAGGTATGAGGTTATACACCCTTTCTATCTTTTGTTTTGCTTATCTAGACTTTCTTACATTCCTTCAATGGCTATGGATCACTTTTACAATTAAAACATAACACAGCCAGGTGTAATAGCTCACATCTGTAATCCCAGCACAGGATTGGGAGGCTGGGGGAGGAGATCATTGTGAGTTTGAAGCCAGACTGGGCTATCCATATAAGTGAGTTCAAGGCCAACCTGCACTACTGTAGTGAAATCCTGCTTCAATCAACCAATTAATTGGCCAGGGATTTAGCTCAGTGGTACAGCGCCTGCCTGGCAAATGTGAGGTCCTGATTTTGACTCCCAATAACTTCCCCATAAAGGGCTGGGAGATGGCTCAGTGGAATAAGGGCTTCCCTGGTAAGTACAAGGGCCTGGGTTCAATTCCTGGTTCAGCCAAAAAAACCTCCCCATAAAAAAAGTACATAAAATAATCAAACAAATAAGCATATATAAGTATATACTTTAAAATTCCACCATGTAGGCATTAAAAATATTCAATCTAATCACTATGTGTATCTAAACTGTACCAATAAATGTAATTTAATGTAAATGTGCACTTTTTTTTCTGCAATGCTGGGGATTAAACCCAGGGCCTGTGTATACCAGGCAAGAGCTATAATACCATCTTCATTTTTAATAATCAGAATGATATACGTGCCCAAATACAATAGCAATGAGATCTAAAAAAAACTTCTGAGAGAAGAAAAAAAACAGCTCTGAGACTGGATTTATCTTTTATTTATTTATTTTTGTATTTTAGGGAAGGCTCCACAGTGTTCAGGGTCTCACTACTAGATTGGAGTTATACCAATCTGCCTGTTTACAGCCTCCCAAGAGCTGAGATTACAGGCACATGTCACAAACCAGTCTCAATCACCTCTCAGCACACCCCAGGGACAGGGCCTGAAGGGCACCTGCTTGCAAGCACTTTAATCCACTGAGCTATTTGGCTAGTCCTTATCTTTTATCTTTCTTTTTTTAAAATTTATCTTATTTTCCTTCTTTTCTAGACAATTTTACATCTATACAACTCAAAGAAACTAATTCCAGCCGGGCGTGGTGGCGCATGCCTGTAATCCCAGCACTCAGGAGGCTGAGGCAGGAGGATTGTTGTGAGTTTGAGACCAGCCTGAGCTACAAAGTGAGCTTAAGGCCAGCCTGAGCTGAATAGTGAGACCCTGTCTCAAAAAGACAAAAAAAAAAGAAACCAATCCCCCCCCCCCCAAAAAAAACACTGGCCTTTTCTAAGTAAGCCAAGCCACTACCTTCAAAATGCTTAAAACATATATCAACAGTAATTACATAGTTGACAACCTGAAAAATGGGTTCCCCCACACAAATTAAAACTCTCATGTAATCTTCCTTTGGTGAAAACAAGGACCGTGTGTACAAATATTTCAACTAGATCTACTTCCTTAATGGAAGATGACACTACCAATTTCTGAAAGCATTTGGCAAACCAAAGGAACACTTAGGAAGAGGAAAGGGCATAGACCTATGGCTTTATCTGATAAATAACCAATGTGTAAAGTTTAGAATATTTTGAGGCTTGTGGTATATAGTTCAGCAATAGAACACTTGCTAAGTATCCATAAAACCCTGAATTAAATCTATAGCACACAAAAGAAGTATTACTAGATAAAGTTTAGATGATTTTACTTGGAAAGCTATAATAACCAAATCATGTTACCTAGAAAATTTGTTAAGGTTTGAGAAATAACTACATTTCTACAGGATATGCAACTGCTTTTTTTCTTTTTCTTTCTCCTTCTCTTTATCTTATTTTATTTTTTTTGAGACATGGTCTCACTATGTAGTTCAGACTGGCCTTGAGCTCTCTGCCTTCCCCACTACTGGGATTACAGGCATGGGCAATAGTACCTAACAGCCCAATTGCATTTCTATAGGCTCACTGTTGATTTCAACAAGATCTATTATTTCCTTTTTGACTAGTAATGTGGGATAACAAAACTAAAAGGTCAATTTAACAGTATTTCAGTAAAGAAGTATTTATGAGATGTTTAATAAACTAATTTGTATGGTTAAGAGATTCTGTATGATCATAACCCTTGTTATGGCTTTTACATCTCCCCAAAGCCTCATGCCACCTTCACAGATGGGGTCTTTCATAGGTGGTTGGATCTAGTGTGTGTGATGCTAGGATTAATGGTGTGAGTGCTAACTGCCCTTAGGGATGCAACATATGGACAGAAACAAGGCTGTTGTTGAGGCTGTTACTTTGCCACTTTTTGTTCTTTATGATGTCTGTGGCATGCCACCTGCCTAGCAGCCAACTGACAAACCTGTACATACTATAAGCCAAAATAAGCTTCCTCCTTTAAATTTGGGTGTTTTGTCTCTGCAATGAGAAAAGTTAAGATACTATTCAACTGCATGAAACTTTAAAGTGGTATACACGTATTCTGCTAATGTGATATGGAGCAGGGAAAAGCTGCTGCCACCAACTACAAAGGTATTAAAACACACTCCCAAGAGGTCTTAGACTCAGCACCTCACACTTCCACCCTGACTCCACATCTGGGAGACCCTTGCAGCAGTGAGGAAATTTCTGATTCATCTAATCATTAAATTATCTCAACTACAGGTTTTAGAAAACTCACTCAAGAAACTCAAATTACCATTTGATGCTCAAATGAAGACTAAGATTTCTGGCTTAAGAAGGAATTACAAGGCAGGGGAGATAGCTCCATGGAATAAGTGCTTGCCTGACAAGCACAAGGTCCTGAGTTCGATCCCTGGTACAACCAGAAAAAAAAAGGGGGAAAAAAAAAAAAAGGAATTACAGATGTTTTCTATTGTTTCTAGAGCATAAAACTCTAAAGCATGTAAGCTAGATGTTCACAGAATAACTGTTGGTTTTAACTGATATTTAGTCTGTGAACAACTTAATTCTTTTGCACTAATTGCCTTATTAAAAAATGTTAAGAGCTTGGAATCGAGGCAAAACCTCAGAACGTTTTGGCCCATGCCTTTTTAAAAAATTGTGGGGCCAGGGAGATGGCTCAGTGGAATAAGCGCTTCCCTGACAAACACAAGCACCTGAGTTCAATCCCCAGTTCTGCCACAAAAAAAAATTGACTGGAGCTGGACTTTGTCTAAACTACATGAGGTCCAGCCAGGTGCAGTGGTGCACACCTGCAATTCCAGAACTCAGAAGGCTGAAAGAAGAACTGTTGCAAGTTCAAGGCCAAAGCCAATCTCCACTCAATAGCAACAAAAACTTCATGAGCTTCATGAGAGCTGACTTTAGTGCTAACACAGCCCACAGCATAGCAAGATATACAAATTTTGTTAATTCTCAACATGAGACTCAAGGACTGGAGATTTAGCTCAGTGGCACAAGTGCTTCACTGGCGAGGGTAAGGTCCTGAGTTTCATTTCCGGTACGAAAAAAAAGAGCCTGATGGTCAGAAAACTCAATGTATTGCAGGTTTTATTTTATGGTTTTTACTTCAAATTTCCAGTATTTTATACTATTTTAAAGTCGCACAGATTGAGGTAAAAAGAGCTGTTAATCAAATTATTACTATTCAACAATCTCAAAATATTTAAAAGTATCAACTTTCAATCAAATGTACCCTTACAGCTGATACTAAAATAACTTAAATTATTGCTCAGTGCCTTAATGGGAGGGTGACAAGCCAATGTCATCAATTAAGAAATATGAAGAGAAGAAAAAGGCCTTTTTTCCTTGTACAAAATCATCAAGTTGCTACTCTTTCTCATGGTATTTTTATCCATTGTTTAAAAGTCTGAATAAACTTGGATTGAAGAAAGCACAAAAAGGGGTGCTTTCTTCACACCACCAGGTGCCCAGACATTAACAACAGCAACATAAAATCTAGGTTAGATTTTTAAATGACAAACAGAAACTATATAATATTCATTCCAACAATCAGACAGTCAAATGAGATTTAAGGTTTTTATTTGCTAATGAGACAGCCTACACAGTAGGCTTTAAAGTTGTTCTAATCTAATAACAAAAGAAAGAAAAATCTAGAATAATAGTGATGATAATCATGTAAGGGTGTATTTAAATGTCTTCTATCACATTAGGGAAGTCTCCACCCTACCATCAGTTAATTAAAGCCCAAAAAGAGGGGCAGGATTCAGTTAATAATCATTTCTGAAATTATAATTCTGGAAGTATTGCCCATAAAGTTTTTTCTCTAAAGAAGAAATCAAAAAGTTACATACCTATAGATGGAGATTTGAAAGGGTATTTATCAGGAAGATCCACTCTAACTTTCCATACTCCACCTTCATATGGTGCTTGAATAAAAGAGATATTAGATGTTAGAACTGTTGTGTGTAAATTAAACATTAATTCTAATCTCCTCTGATAACCATCACATAAACTCCTTTTAAGTATCAGAGACCTACTACAATCAGCAAGTACTCTATGTCCTGATTAAATTTTCTTTAAAAGATTCAGAGTTAGGCCAGCCAAATAGCTCAGCAGATTAAAAACGCAGGTGCAGGGGCCAGGAGTTCGATCCCCAGGCCTGCCAGCTCTGTCCCTGGGGCCACTGAGACAGCAATTAAGACTGGGTGTGGTGGTGTGCACCTGTAATCCCAGCTTTTGGGAGACTATAAACAGGAGAATCACTATGAATCTGATCTAGTAGTGAGACCCTGAACACCCTGTAGACCTTCCCTTAAAAAAAAAAAAAAAAAAAATCAAGTTAAAGCAAGCAAAAATTCATTCTCTCCTTCAAATTTATGAATTACAGCCATTCTTCCTTTCTGCCCTATCCCAACCAATCCCATATGTGCCTTCCTTGCCCACTGAACAAAAACCAAAATATACTCCCTAGAAACAACCCATGTGACCATTCATAACAAAATCCAGAATTCACAATTCAAAAAAGAGAAAAGTATATAAAGTAAATTATGAGGAGAGAAAGACTTTTTCAACGGTTCTGGACTACGGATGTTTGCCTTTAAATTCTGTCAGACTGTAATAGCAGAATACATACCAACACATGTACTTACTTCCTTGTGGTCCATAGAACTTCACTACAAATTCATTGAGTCCTCCCAGGATTGTAACTTCATGCTTACTCTCAATGCTAAGAAGGAGGGTAAAGGAAATTACGCAGCTTTATACTAGCCAGAAGTACTGATGACATCCTCAAGCTAGGCCAATGAAAATGTTACTAAAACTTGATATGATACCAATAAAATACAACACAGTAGTACTCAGTTCACAATCTTAATTTGCACACTGCATGATTTGGGGGAAATGGCTATGTTCATGTTCACACAAATAAGATGGTTATGGTTGCATTTGTCACCCAATGCAGAGTTCACATACAAAAAGCAAATTTTAAAAAAATTGCCAAACACTTCTCTTTGAAAACCAAATTACCTATAAACCAAAGTTTTCATGAACCAAGGTATCAGCACTGTATATATAATAAATCTTATAGTTTAGGAAGCAACTTACACTCTTATGAAAATAATGCATGAGCTTTCAGCTGAGAGATCAGTGTTCAAATCCCAGGACTACCACTTACAGAGTTTATGAACCTAGACAAAGTAATGTAAATTTGCTCTCCAGCCTTTTGTCCTTTGTCTGCCAACTGGGAAAACACTACTTCATAGGATTCCTGTGAAGATTAAGTATAAAAATGTGTTTTAAGACTGCATTTTCCTATAGATAAATAAAAAAATATGCACCATATACACCCTTTTCTCCCCCAATCTATTCCCAACAAGCCCTTAATGTAAATCTATTACTTCCTTCAGTCAAATTCAAAAGCTCAAAAAACACTGCTTCACTCAGGCTGGTTGTGATTGTGCATGCCTGTAATCCCAGTAGCTGGGAGACTGAGGGAGGAGGATCACTATGAGTTCCAGGCTAGTCTGAACATAATGAAACCCTGTCTTAAGGTAGGAAACAAACAAACACTAAAGGCCGGGCCTGACAGCTCAGTGGACTGCATGCATCTGCTTAGGTGGAGCACAGAGGCTGGGGTTCTATCCTGAGAGGGCAATTGAGACTGGGCATGGTGGCACACACCTGTAATCCTACCTTGGGAGGATGAAAACAGGAGAATCACTTCGAGTCCAATCTATGTAGTGAGACCCTGCAGACCCTGTCCTAAATACAGACAGAAAAAATAAAATAAACAAAACTGACCTCACAGAAGCCTGCCCTGTGTATTTCTCAGATTATACTTCCTAAATTTACATCCTAAATTTACTCTGCAGAGCCAGTTTCTCCCTTACTGTTCACTTTTATTTTTTATAAACTAAACAAAAACAAAAACAAAATACTTCTAAAATTAGGATTTATTAAGGCAAGCCCTCCTAATTTTCTCCTTGGTTTATGGAATAATCTAATTAATGCTACAAGTAGATTAAAAACAAATAAAAATTAAACATGTTCAAAACAGGGCTGTAGTTTGTATATTTTACTGCTGTGTGACTCTGAAACACTGGTAGCACATGCATGACTATCCCATCTAGCAGCATGGGACAGCCCCACTGGGTGATACAAGATGCCTGAATGACCACCAGTGAGTCAAGCTGGCAGGAACATGTTCACTTCTTTTCAACTAGTACTTTCCTTTCCTCCCAAAACTCTTTATACTTGTCTCAATATTTTGGTGTGGTTTGGAACTCTAAACACAGCAGTTAAGACTTCTGAATTTTCTTCCTCAAAAATTTAACTGGTCCTAAAATTCATATACCTTTAAAGTACTAAGCTTCAATTACAGAAACCAGATTCATTAGTAGAAGAGCTACCACTCTAAACTCTGTCTCCATTTATGGGTAGACCCGTAACTCTACGGTAGGAATGTTAGGTTGTATGTACTTTGGGAAGATCTCAAGTCTCACCACAGCATTATTTTTAAAAGTCTAGAATTAAGCATTTGGTTCCCTAGGTATCTGCCCTATAAGTCACAGTATGGTCTGTAAGTGCTAAGGTATATTTTGGCAAAGTCCTAACTGGAGAATCTTGCATAATACCCATAAAAGACATCAAATTAGATACTTTGGTCTAGGTCAATTTGATCTCATTCTTTTCTAAATGAAAATTAAAAATAATAGGCACACTAGGGCCAGGAACATAGCTCAGTAGAATAAGTGCCTGCCTGGTAAGTACAGGGCCCTGAGTTCAATTAGCGGTATCAATCAATCAATCAATCAATCAATCAATCAATGGGCCAACTGAATAGCTCAGCAGATTAAAGTGCCTGCAAGCAGATGCAGGGGCCAAGGGGGTTCAATCCCTGGGCCTGCTGTGCCGGCCCCGCCCCCAGGGTACTCTTGAGATGGGAATTGAGATTGGGCATGGTGGCACACTCCTGTAATCCCAGCTCTTGGGAGGCTGTAAACAGGTGGATCACTAGAAGTCTAATCTAGTAGTAAGACCCTGAAAACCCTGTAGACTCTTCCCTAAAATACAATCAATCAATCAAACAGGCACATTGAAAGGATTCACATAGAACACAAGAAAACTGGCATCCTTTCTTTCTTCCTTTTCTTTTTTTGGCAGAACCGAGGATTGAACTCAGGCCTTTGTGCTTGCTTGGCAAGCGCTTATACTACTGAGCCATCTCCCCAGCCCCTTGGCATCATTTCTTTGGGCCAAATGACACACACATGCCTGCTGACGTACTAAATTTTTCCTGATCAAACACCCTCTGACATCTATAAAACATTCCAGATAATACTAATTTTATGTATAGATGTTTAAAAATTTTTTTAAAATCTCACTTGGAGGAGCAGTAACTCCACCTGTAATAATAAAACACTCAAAAGATGAGAAACATAAACCAAAACTACATTGAAATTTCATTTTACCTCAATAAGAATACAAAAACAAATGCTAGCTAGGATGCACATGACAAAAAAACTCTTCTACATTATCAGTGGGAATGTAAATTAGTATAGCCACTACGGAAATAAATATAGAGGATCCTCAAAAAAATTACAGATAGAACCATCATTTGATCCAGCTATGTTACTCCTAAGTATAACCCCAAAGAATTAAAGTAACCATATCACGGGGATATCTGGGATTCCTGTGTTTACTGCAGCATAATATACAACAACCAATGCATAGAATCAGCCTAGGTGCCCATCAACAGATGAAAGGATAAACAAAACATAATATATATACACACAATGGAGTATCATTCAACCATAAAAAGAACACAATGCATAAAAATGTATGGCTCAGATAATCAACATATTAAGTGAAATAAACCTTATTTAGAAAGACAAATATCATGTTTTCCCCAACATGTGAAATTTAAAAACGAAGGGAGACTACTATTAAACAAGAGGAAGCAGAGAAGGGAAAAGGGGGCAAGAGAACGAAAAATAAGGGGCCAGAGAGATGGCTTAGTAGAATAAGCACTTGCCTGGCAAGCACAAGGGCCTGAGTTCAATCCCCGGTTCCGCAAAAAAAAAGAAATAAAAATAAGGGGTTTGAGTATGATAAAACACATTATAGGGCTGGCAAAACAGTTCAGCGGTCTAAAGTGCCTGCTTAGGCAAGCTTAGGCAGGCGCAGGGGATTGCAGTTCAATCCCTGGCACCACATGCCACACCAGCCACACCCTCGGGGTGGATTGTGCCAGCCAGTAAAAAAAACCCAAAACATTATAGACATTGGAAAATACCCCCAACATGTGAAACTAGGTAAAGGGTAGAATTGGGGGGGGGTGAGGATGGAATGATTAAAGTACATTATGTATATATAAATCTGCTCAAATGAAAGCTATTTATCTCTGTATAACCAATGAAAACAGTATAGGGGAAACCTCTCCAAAACACTTTTCAATAGAAAAGGCCTTCATTCTCAGGCCTGTACAAATATACACACATTTAAAACATCCACACTTTAAACAATAAAAGACAAACTAGTGAGAAAAAAAAGTACAGTATAGACCAGTGAACTATGCCTGGTGATGTCATGTTATTCTTTAATAAAAATGTAGACCGGTAATCCCAGTATTCTGGGAGACAGAGGCAGGAGAATCACAAGTTTACGAGATCATGAGCCCAGCCTGTACAACTTAGCATGATCTTTTCTCAAAAAAAAAAAAAAAGTTTTCATAATTATTTAAGGGATAGAGATATAGGATGAAAAGGCCCTGAGTTTGGCCCTGAGTTTGACCGTGTGTGGGTGTGGGTGTTCCTGATACACATGCAAATAAAAATATTTACTATACTGCTTGAACAGAAATAATCTACATTTTTATCAACAGCAAACTGACTAAATGAATTATAAAGTCATTTAAGCTACTACTATAGTAATTCCTAGTGCCTCCTCTCCAACCAGAGGTCCATCAATATGTATGCATTTCTGTTCACCTCAGTGTATTCAAAAATTAGCTGAATATAGATAGGTAAGGATAATTTAGCCTGTACACAAAACTAAAACTCAAAAAGTTAAAAGAAAAAAAAGCTGGCAAAAGAATGGAGTAGGAGAAAGAATGGTAAATGGTTAAATATAATAAAAGTATTGCAACTAATTATAAAAATTTGAGCTGGGGAAACAGCTTGGCAGTCTAAGTGCCTGCCTGGCAAGTGCAAGGACCCGAGTTCAATCCCTGATACCACGTGCCATGATGGCCCTGCAACTGGGTGTGGTAACACACACCTGTAAACGCAGTGCTGGGAAGGCTGAGACAGGAGGATCACTATCAGACTAAACTGCCTAGTGAGACTCTGTGCCCAATAAAGAAACTTTTTTAAAAAGAATTAATAGTAGTATTTTCCATCTACCAGAATTAAATCTGCCATGAAGAGCATGAATCTAGGGCAATTATTCTTGGTTAACCATGTTAAGACTAATCCTCATGTATAGATGCCACCTCTGGAAAGTAAAAGCTTCTTTCGTACCCTTTTCCTGAAAGATATAACACATCTGGGTTTCATTTTATGGTTTGTTTAGGGTCTAGTCCATGCTTACATATACTTGACAAAGATGAATTCTCCTTTCTTAAATCACATTAAAAATGAGATCAGTAGCAGCTAGGAAGATAGCTCAGTAAAATAAGCATTTGCCTCGCAAGCACAGGGTCCTGAGTGCAATCCCCAGTATCACAAAAAAAAAAAAAAAAGGGATTAGAAATCAATGTTCCTCCTCTATGATCTTTAGTAATCTGGGATGCCATAGTACAAAAAGCTTCTCTTTAAACCCACTCTGTATGTTATTATAGTCCGTTTCATACAAAAAGCTAGAACTTTTAAAATTTCTTCCAAATTGGTAAATGAGAGGCTCTGCTAAATTTATGCTGCCTTGGAATGGTACATACACTAAATTAGATTTTTTTTTAAAAAAAGAATTCAGATTTAGTGAAAAGAAAAACACATTAAAAATAAATCATTCCATCACCATTGAATGAATGACTTGCCACAAAAAATATATAAAAAATTACTTGACTGTTATTACCATGAGTATTTATGGCAGAGGCCACAAGTTTCTTTCTCTTTTCAGCTGCAGATTCAAAGGCAAGAAAGCTAATGACAGGCCAGTTAAAAATGCCAAAAATATTGATCTGTTTCTGAGATGTGCTGGTTAGGCTTGGTAGACTGACAGAAGTTAAGCTCACAAAAGTTTATTTCACAGTTTCAAGATTTGAAAATATAAAAATTCTTCTGATACTGTGTTGGAAAGTTTTTATTAAAACCCAAAAATCACATTTTACTCATTTCTGCGTTATTCACAAAATACTGGTTTTATCCACTATTTAGCATTTTGCTATTAAGGTTTATCATTATTTTCAATGGAATAATAATTAACATTCCCAGGAACCAAGTCCTTTTCACTTTTAAAATACCAGCCACCCACTATCTTATTTTCCCCAAATGCATTATGATTACACAACCTAATGTTTAAAGGCAAATGCTAAACTGTCTAGAGAAAACTGACATTCTTGGCAAAATGTGTCTATTAAGATTTTAGAAGTGATTTTTATATGGTTCTGAAATTTCCAGAAAGGGAGCCAAGGGCCAAACTTGTGCCACAAGATTGACAGAGACAGAACAAAACCCAGGACACAGACATCTCTCTGTGCTACACTTACTGATAGTAAGTTTATAAAAGGCAGCAGCCTCCAAAATGGTTTTCAGGGAGGGACTGGGATGAAGAACATGGCTTTTTTTCCTGTCTAGGCTCAGACCAGTCTGTTTCCAACTTTCCTTGAGATCATCCACAAAAGGCTGTCATTATTTAACCTAGTTCCAATAGGGGTACAGTTAGGATAGAGGTATAAGACAAATACAAGAAATGGTATTAGCCTGAGTTCTTTTTTCATATTTTTGGTACTGAGGATTGAACCCAGGGGCTTAATACATACTATGTAAGTACTCTACCACTGAGCTACATCCCACAACTTTTTTTTTTTTTTTTTTTGGGAGGAACCAGGGATTGAACTCAGGTCCTTAAGTGCTTATTCAACTGAGCTATCTCCCCGACTCCTCCAAAACTTTTGTAAAAAAAATTTCAATTTTGAAATAAGATCTCATTAAATTACCCAAGCCAGCCTCAAATTTGCAGTCGGAAAGATGGGATTTCAAGTATGTGTTACCACACACAGGGCTAAGTTGCTAACTTTTTAATATTAGTTAAAAGGGCTACATGGAGGTGATCTATTCTATTCTGTGTGGCGTATGTGCTGGGGAGCCAGCCCCAGTCCCTGTTCAACTTAAGTTGAACAGTTGAATAGTCTATCTATTCTATTTTTTGTCTTTTTGAGACAGGGTCTCACTGTGCAGTTCAGGCTGGCCTCGAGCTCACTTTGTAGCTCAGGCTGGTCTCGAACTCACAACAATCCTCCTGCCTCAGCCTCCCCAGTGCTGGGATTACAGGTGTGCGCCCCCATACCCGGTCCTCTATTCTATTTTTGTTTGAACTTTTCCATATACAAGTTCTAACAAAACTAAAAATGTACTTAGCTATGACCAGAAGTCTAGCTTTGAGTAGGCTAACAAAAAATATTTTTTAAAGTAGATTTAGGCCAGGAATGGTGGCACATACCTATAACCCCAGTACTCAGGAGACTGGGGAAGGAAGATGGAGGTTAACTTGGGCTATAAAAGTGAATTCAAGGCCAGACTGACCTGCACAGTGAGACAGTGTTTCAAAAAGATAAAAGGAAGGGCCAGCCAAATAGCACAGAGGATTAAAGCCAATGCTTAGGCAGACACAGGCCATGAGTTCAATCCCCAGGCCTGCCATGCTGGCCCCACCCCCAGGGTGCACTGAGACCATGCCTTGAGACTGGCATGGTGGCGCATCTGTAATCCCAGCACTTAGGAGGCTGTAAACAGGAGGATCACTATGAGTCCCATCTACGTACTGAGACCCTATAGGCCCTGTACTAAATACATTAAAAAAAAGATAAAAGTAGACTTACAAAATCATATAGTCCACATCAGAGATGGCAGTTGTAGAAGTGACAGGGACAGAAAAATAAGGGAAATAGAGACAACACAAATGCCAATTTGAGATCACAGAAATAAGATTTTTGTTCTCAAAAAGTACACATCCCAATTAAGCATCTCAAAATATTTACATGTCATGAGGCCATGAGGCTAGTGCTAAAATATAAATAGCTCCTTAATAAACTTTTTTTCTTTGTGGTGCTTGCCTCAGTCCCAAAGAGTGCTGGGATTAGAGGTGTGCCCCATCACATCAGAATCATGCTTCACTATGTTATGACAATAGTACATTTTACTTATAACTGAAATATCACAAATTTATGTACTATATAAATGCATGTACACAAATTAGCAGTATATTTGTTAAGGAGTATTTTACTCTTATACTTTGCTCAATTTGGTTACCTTGGAAACCAAGGTGAACCTTGGACCTTGTGCTTGCCAGGCAGGCACTTATGCCTCTGAACTATATCCCTAATCCTGCTTATTTTTCTTAAGTATGATCCTATGATAACAGTATTGTTAATAAAACATCCCTTTTTACATGTTTAGTACCGGGTCTCACTACATAGCTCAGTCTCATAGTGATTCTTCTGTTTTCAGCCTTCCCAGTGCTGGGATTACAGGCATGTGCAAACATGCCTGGTCCGGGGGCCTGCTCAGAGCACCCAGGGTGGGGCCAGCACAGCATGTGGTGCTGGGGACTGGAATCAAGGTCCTTGAGGTTGCCTAAGCAGGCACTTAGTTCTCTGAGCTAACTTGCTAGCCCTAAAACATTCGTATTTTTAAGGTGACATACATGTCTGAAATTTGCCCTTAAAATATTTTAGAAAGGAAGACTGCATTTGACTGCACCTTGCTTCTGTGGAAAGGTTATAGTCACTGTTAGTGAAGTAGACAAACCTCTAATTTAAAGTTTGAAAACTAAGAATACAACTGAACTCTAGATAAAAGACATCTCCCACCCCCAAAGAAGACAATACCTGCAAAAGTCTCAAGACATGATACATAAACAAGTTCACAGTGGAAAAACTAATGACCTAGTATTTAGAAGGGCTGACAAGATAGTAAGGTGGACTAAGCGCCTGCTTAGGCAAACTGAGCTGGTCACAAACTGAGGGGCATGGTGGCACCTGTAATCCTAGCTCTGGAGAGGCTGAAAATAAGAGGATCAGACTCTAAGCTGTACAATGAGACTCAAAATACATTTTAAAAAGGGAGGGCGGGGAGATGGCTCAGTGGAATAAGCACTTAAGTGTAAGGGCCTGTGTTCAATCCCCGGTTCTGCAAAAAAAAAAAAAAAAAAAAAAAAAATGTATTCAGAAAAACTTTTTTGAGAAATTATAGATCACTGGACCTTAAATGATGGCTCGTATTTTGCTGAAACTTCAAATTTTCTTTTCCTACTTTTAAGGAATTACAAAATTACTTTCTTAAGTAAGGTATGGTGATATAAACCTGAAATGCCAGCTACTCAGGAGACTGAAGGAGGATTCCAAGTTTAGGACCAGCCTGGGCAACTTAAGGAGACCTTGTCTTAAAGTAAATAAAAAAGGACTGGGAAGTAGCTTGGTGCTCTCTGGGTCCAATCCTTAGTACAGCAAAGAAGAAAATGATAATAATAATGATAACAAAAAAGCTTTCTTAAAAGATGATAAAAATCTTTCCTGTTTAGACCTGGAGGCAGAAATAATGAGGCCTATGGCCAGCCAAATAGCTCAGCAGATTAAATTGCCTGAAAGCAGGCGCAGGGGCCGGGGTTCAATCCCCAGGCCTACCGAGCTGGCTCTGCCCCTGGGGTGCACTGAGACAGCAATTGAGACTGGGCATGGTGGTTCATGCCTATAATCCAAGCACTTGCGCAGCTGTAAACAGGTGGATCACTATGAGTCTGATCTAGTAGTGAGACCCTAAACACCCTGTAGAACCCTTCTCTAAAATTACAAAAAATAATAATAATGTGGCCTGCGTCTGCTATATTATGCACATGTCCCAGCTGGCATGTAGCTATAACTATCATGCAACCTTTAGTACCTGTCAGATAGCACCCACTAAATGAAAGGGAGATATTAACAAATCCAGATTTGTGAATCCTTAGTGGAGAGGTACATAAATCCACTTGTGCAGTAGAGAACACTAAAGTTTGCCATTCCAAGGCAGACTTTATCTAATGACAGGAAGTTAAGACAGAAGAGAAGAAAAACAAAAATCCCATCAAAGGATGACAGTATCATCTAATCTTGAAAACCTCCAAGTCATAGACAATATATAAACATGATTTCCTCATAAATGATACAGAAACCTGAAAAGTCTAGGTAGCCCTGTGCAAAATCTTTATGGAAATATCTATTTTAAAACATCCTACTTCTCCTTGACAGCTGTGTGCTGCTTTGCTCTACCAGCCACAGTGCTTAGCACAAAGCTCATCATAAAGTAACTTCTCAGTAATATCAGCCAAACTAAATCTAATACAGTTGGACAAAATGTGTATGCAGTACATTTGGTATTTTTGTTTTTAGTATTCCTGTCTCCAACAAAAAAGCTTTAATACTTTGTTTGTTTGTTTGGTATTAAATTACCAGCCAGCAAACTAAATCACACTAGCCTTAGGAGGAAGAATAGAGAGACTTTTATGCTAATACCTGATGGATACACTGCAGTATCAATTCTATCAATGAAAGTAGAAAGAAGCTAATTAAGTGTTTGAAAATCCTTATGGAAGTCAAAGACATTCAATCAAGATATGTGTGAGTCATTCACAGTAAGCAAGCAGTAATATAATAAAATATTTCCCTGGCATTCTTCGCAGTGATATATATATATATATATATATATATATATATATATATATATATATATTACATCTCCAAAGCAACAGCTAAGAATTAATATCAAGCACAAGTATTTTAAATATGCTGACAACCCCTTCTTCTTATAGAACATTTAACATCCCATGAATATGCTATGGTATTTCTTAAAGAAATTTAACAGGGGCCAGGGAGATGGTTCAGTGGAATAAGCTCTTCCCTGGCAAGCACAGGGATCTGAGTTCAATCCCAGGTTCCATCCAAAAAAAAAAGAAAGAAAGAAAGAAATTTAACATACCAGAGTTATTTCCTGAAGAGCCAAGCCCATAACCCAGATTGTGGATCTTCTTCCTTTCCTTCCCTACCCTGGTTAATTACTGTATCAGGTCTCTAGAGATCAGAAGTTTTCATCTTAATTCTATGAGTTGAATAATATGAAGGAGGGGCCAGGGAGACAGCTCAGTAGAATAAGGCTTGCCTGGCAAGCGAAGAGCCTGAGTTCAATTCCTGGTTCCACCAAAAAAAAAAAAAAAAAATGGAAAATTTCTTAAAGCAAACTCTTCAAAACTCAAAATATAAAAGCTTGTAAATCCAGAGGAAAAGAAAA
>PVKA01014872.1:0-20000 GCA_004027165.1 Ctenomys sociabilis | reverse complement strand
GAGATAGCGCAGCTGCTTAAGTGTCTGCCTGGCAAGTGCAAGGTCCTGAATTTGATCCCTAGTATTAAAAAAAAAAAAAAGGGGGGGGGGGGGACAAGAAAATGGCTCAGTAGAATAAGTGTTTGCCTGGCAAGCACAAGGGTCTGAGTTCAATTCCCAGTTCCACAGGAAAAAAAAAAAAAAAATTAAGTGGTTAAAATGGTAGATGCAGGTAGGTAGCACATGCCTATAATCCCACCATTGGAGAAGCTGAGGGGAGGAGTATTGTTGTGACTTCAAGGGAAGCCTGGACTATATAGTGAGCTCAAGCCCAGCCTAAACTACACAGCAATAAACAGATTAAAGAAAATTAGATCACAAAAGAAAACATTCCAACTGAATAATTAAGCAGAAAACCTTGTAAAGTCCAGAGCAGTGAGGTGAACACAGAAGTGATAAGTTTTATGGAAGCTAACCTAAGAAAGTAAACAGCAACTCCAGACTTAACATATATATAAACATTAAGAAAATAAAGGCTGGATTGTTAGGAGGTACAGGAAGGAAATTAAGAACCATATTTCCCATAACTAGTGCTTCCTGAATAACTGAATAATATGAAAAAAAATCAAAGTTTTTAACAAAAAGGAGAAAACAAACCCAGACACATGTGGAAAGGTGGATGGAAGGAAAGGTAGGAAAGCTTTCATTGAAAAGGTAACAAAACTATTGGGTTTTCCTCTCTCACATTTATACCCTGAGGACAAGCAAAAGTATAGGCTCTGGTGCCACTGAGACACACAGGCACTGCAATCAGAGGCAGAGCACAGTGGAGGGTCCCCTTTGAAAAATGTAGGAAAATGCCTTCCAAAGGGCTCAGCAAACTAAAGCACCTGCTTAAGCTGAGCACAGTGGCTGGTGCTCGATCCCAGGGGTGTGCTGGGGCAGTGACTGAGACTGGACATGGTGATGTGCACCTGTAACCCCAGCACTTCAGAAGCTGAAAACAGGAGGATCACTACGAGTCTGATCTATGTAGTGAGACCCTATACAAATGCAAAAAAAGAAAGAAAAAAGAAAATGCCTTCCAACACAATGGAAGCTCAGCACTCCCTGAGGGTGGGGCTAACACAGCATGTGATGCCAGGGATCAAACCTCGGTCTCTGCACTTGCCTAAGCAGGAACTTTAGATGGTGGAGCTATCTGACCATCCCTAAGCCTTTTCGTATTGTATTTTAAAATTTAAGTGGAAAACAGCTTGCCCATACTCCATTTACTCCCACTACCACCACTATGAAATTTTACACCCTTTTTTCTTTTGCAGTACAGATCAAACTTGGACCTTGCACTTGCCAAGCAGGGCTATATCCCCAGGCCTACACCACTTTATATACACACATCTTCATGACATCACAGACACACAAGGGTACACTGTTCCCCATATACTTTTGTCTTTGCAATATGTGAAAGATATCTTTACGACTATATAAAGATTTAAGTCTCCTCTTTTTAATGCCTGCATTAAGGACATACCATAATTTAACTAGGCATCTATTAGTGAACCAGTAGGTAACTGTCAGTTGTGTTTTGGGTAACCTCCCCCATCATAATGTCATAGTGAACATCCAAGTATAATGGTGTTCTTTTTTTTTTTTTTTTTTTTTTTGGCTTTTTTGAGACAGGGTCTCACTGTGCAGTTCAGGCTGGCCTTAAGCTCACTCTGTAGCTCAGGCTGGTCTCGAACTCACAACAATCCTCCTGCCTCAGCCTCCCTAGTGCTGGGATTACAGGCATGCGCCACCACGCCCGGCTAATGGTGTTCTTTTTCAACATTTAGCTGCAATTTCTACAAGTGGAATGGGGGAGGGAGGTCGCTTGCAGTGCTGGTGTCAAACTCAAGGGTGTTCTACCTCTGACCTATATCCCCTATTTCTTTTTATTTTGAGACAGGGTCTGCCCAGGGTGGGCTCAAAGTTGCAAGCCTCTTGCCTCACCCTTCCAAGTCACTGGAATTATAGACCATAGCCCCTGGATACAGTGAAACTTCAGGCACAAAGAGACACTATCTAATTTTAGTATACAGGGCCTAAGTGTCCTTCAAAAAGAGTATTTGAGGGGCCAGGGAGATGGCTCAGTGGAATAAGTGCTTCTGTGGCAAGCACAAGGGCCTGAGTTCAATCCCTGGTTCCACCAAAAAAAAAAAAAAAAAAAAAAAAAGAGTATTTGAATCCAGTTACTTTCTAACTACCATCATAGGAGCAGACCTCTTCCCTCAAACTTTCACCAACACTGGTATTAAATCTTTTGAAGTGAAACAAAGTTCAACTTGAAATCCTACCTACCCACCTCATTGTACCTCAAATTGCCCAGTGCTCTTTTTCATTCAAACCGTTCACCAATCAAATTCCAGTACTAGTAAGGTCACCTAAGGGGAAAGCAACAGGCATTCATTTCACAAGCATCTACTCTTCTGACTGTCCCTTCTGCCCAACACATGTGGCCAGGAGTCATGAACAAAATCAGAGATGAAGTACCTTTCATTAACACCTTCAGGGGTATGAGCAGCCAATAGAATCTCACTAAAAAAGGTTAACTCCAGAATTTATGAAGAAAAAGCTAAAAATAAGAGACATAGCCTAATAAAATGACAGGGCTGGGATATAGCTCAGTGGCACAGCATCTGCCTGGCAAGGGCAAGGTCCTGAGTTTGATTCCTGGTACAAAAATAAAAAGACAAGAAATAGTATCTTATCTGTATCTCTGAACATTGAAAAGTATTTGCACTTCTAAATCTATGCCCCAAACAACACGTGAGGTGAGTTTCTCTCTCAGATAGATCTTATATTTTAAAATAACTCCTTAGTCCAAACTACTTTTTCTTTTTCTTTGTGGAACCAGGGATTGAACTCAGGCCCTTGTGCTTGCCAGGGAAGTGCTTATTCTACTGAGCCATCTCCCCAGCCCCTACTTTTTCTATTACAGCAAATACAATTAGTTTTTCATAAAAGAACTGTAAGCACCTAAAAACTGCATGCATCAAAAACACCACTGGGCATGGCGGCACAGGCCTATAACCCCAGCACTCAGAAGGCTGAGGCAGGAGGATCAGCATCAGTACAAGTTCAAGGCCAGCCTAGGGTATATATGGAGAGACTCTGTCTCAAAACAACAAAAAAGGCCAGATATTGTCACTGATGTATTGACATAAGCCTATAGTCCCAGCCACTTAGAAGCTGAAGCAGGAGGACTTCTTAAATCCAGTATTTCAAGGCCAGCCTGCACCATATAACAATAATGCCTGTCATTATCAAACAAAGGAACAAATGAACAAACATTCGCTGGTGAACATGCTAGTTAACAGAAGTCACACAAGACTGACCATCTGACTAATCTCCCAAGGACAATTCACTGCTGAAAAGGAACCAGTAACACCAGCTTAAAATGATAATGCAATATACTCAACAGCACTATCCTCACTATAAAATTCAAAACTAAATAAACGCATGTTTAGAGCTACTAACACCACGTGATAGTCTGACGAAGTCACCCAGCTCTGGAGCTCCTCCCTTAAAGAGGGCTTTTCTCTCCAAGGATCAAGAAAAGATCTCACAATATAGAAGTCCTAAATCCTAATGATGAGTTCATGTGTTTGAATCTCACCCATGACCATTTAAATGGGCAGGTCGTTTGGCTTCTCTGTGCCTTGGTACCTCAGTGTACAGAGGGAGCAGCACTAAGTATATCTCAGGGTCCAGCAAAGGTCATGTTCACTATTAACATCATTACTCCATGAACAGGATCCTTATATTTAACAGGACACATTTATTAGCTTCACCAAATATAGTTTTTAAACTACAAAGCTGCAATTACACCTCTTCTATCTTGATGTGTTAACGTTAAGCACATTAGTAATTTTTAATCTTTAATATACTTCAGTAGTTAGTATACTGATGGTAGCAACTACAACAGATGGAATTATAAATCTGTAACTTCATCAGAAGACAGCATCCAGCCCTAACTCCCTGCAGGTACAACCTGTTCTTAACTTTTTTTTTTTTTTTTTTTGTCTTTTTGAGACAGGGTCTCACTATGCAGTTCAGGCTGGCCTTAAGCTCACTCTGTAGCTCAGGCTGGTCTCGAACTCACAACAATCCTCCTGCCTCAGCCTCCCGAGTGCTGGGATTACAGGCCTGCGCCACCATGCCCAGCTGTTCTTAACTTTTTAAACTGCTACTCCAGCCAGGTACAGCAATACATATCTCTAATCCAAGCATTCTGTAAGACTAGGGCAGTAGGATCCCTCCTTCAAGCATAGCCTCAGCAATTTAGCAAGACCCTGTCTCAAAATAAAAACTAAATTTAAAAATAAGGTTGAAGGATTGGGGAGAAAGCTCAGTGGTCTAAGTGCCTGCCTGGCAATCACAAGGACCTGAGCTTGATCCCCAGTACCACATGCTACGAAGGGGAGGTACCAGCCCCGAAACCAGGCGTGGTGGTGCACCCCTGTAATCCCAGCACCAGGGAGACTAAGACAAAAGATCACTATGCACAAGTCCAGGCTGTGTAGGGAGACCTTATACCAATCAATCAATCAATCAATCAATCAATCAATCAATCAACCAACTAACCAACAAACAGGGCTGGTGGCATAGCTTAGTGGACAAAGTGCCAGGACTGGGACCAGGATTCAGTCTCCAGGACCACAGGCCACACCACCTTCGGGGCACACTAAGCCAGCCACTAAGACAGGTGTGGTAGTGCACGCCTGTCATCCCAGAGCTGGGGAGGCTAAAAACAGGAGGATCACTCTCTGTACCAAATACATGAAAAAAATAAAAATAAAAGGTGAGGTGTGGCTCAGTGTGAAGTCCCTGGTATCAATTCCCAATATGCGGCATCAAGGGTTAACTGAGGGCTGAGGGTATACCCTGGTGGTAGAACATTTATCTAGCATGGGCAAGGCCCTGGGTTTGATTTCAGCATTGAAAAAAGGGGAGGTGATCAGAACACAAAAAGTTCCATATAAATGCTAAATAAATGAATAAAATATAATTTTAGACTCTTACTGGACTAAGGAAGTATTGAATAGATCACTCCATAAAACCCATTCACTAGTTAACAAAAGGGAGGCCCTATAAGATTGGGTGAAGGCTCTGGAGTATAGCAAACCTAAGTTTGAAGACCAGCTCTATCATGTCATAGTAAGCAACCCACTGCCTACCTTAGGTGGAGGGGGAGACTGATTCTTGTTAGAAATGCAGAAACTAGCTGCAGACTAGTTCAATCAGAATCTTTACTTTACCAAGACCTCCCAATGGTTAGAACACATATCAAAGTTTGATAAGCACCAGCCCAGGGCAAATGAAGTGTTTTCTAAGCTGTTTTCTAGCTCCTTTCCCTTCAATCAACAAAACTGGAAATGATTGCATTTACATTACAGTAATTGAGGATTAACAGATGCCAAATATTTATCAAGCCTTTACCAAAAGATGTAAGTTACATTGTTACAGTTAATCTTCTCTATCACCTTACCATTTATTTTTTCCACCATAAATATGAAGACAGCAAGGCATGCTGGTTCAACCTACACTTAGTACACTGAAGCAGGATTCCAAGTTCAAAGCTAGACTAGACATGATCTCAAAATAAAATTTTAAAATAGCTGGGGAGAAGCCAAGCATTGTAGTATACACCTGTAATTCCGACCCTGAGGAGGCTGAGGCAAGAGAACTGCCATGAGTTCTTTTTTTTGGGGGGGAGGGGACTGGGGATTGAATTTAGGCCCTTGCGCTTGCCAGAGAAGTGCTTAATCCACTGAGCCATCTCCCCGGCCCACTGCCATGAGTTCAAGACCAGCCTGGGCTACATAGTTAAGACCTCACTCAAAATAAAGGAGGGAGGGCTAATAGTACTCAATGGTACAGTGCTTGTTTAGAGTCCTAGATTCTATCTCCAATACCCCCAATAACATACACACACAGATTTAAGAAATGCCAGGTTACAGCACTCTCCAAAAGCATCGTTGATGAATGGTATTCAAATGTGGTTCTGTCTTCTGATTCCCACTGGTCTCAAAAATGCAGACAATCTGATGTATGAAGGGCAAGAGGGGGCATGAGAGCTGTGAAGGAGAGAACCCTTGTACTGACAGGACTTGAGACAAGTCTAAAACACATCAAAAACTCTATCTATGCATGAAATGGTTCAGTTGTGCTTATCCTGAATTAGTCTTCAGATGAGTATGTGGTATTAAATTAGTAAAATTTATTTCAAGATCTGTACTAAAATAGACCAACTAACAATGGTCAATTAGCCCATGTAAAAAGCCTCAACATAGCAGAAATATGGCTATATTTCTAGGTTCATTAGGGATACAAATTCAGTCAAGGAATATCTTAAAAGTATCTGAAATTCCATGATATATCTTATATAAGATGGATTTCTATGTTTTCCATTATTTGAGAGTATTAATATTCCAGAAAAGTGTATATAAAACAAACGCTTCAAACTATAGTTCAGTGGCTGAGTATGCAGCTCAGGAACAGAGTGCTTGGGGCCCAACCACTGCCCTCCTCCAAAAAAAAAGGAAAAACAAAAGCCTCCAAAAGTTTTAGATTCAAACAAATAACTTATGTGAATCACTGTCTAATTTCACCCACCCAGGCCAACAGTATCACTGACACAATATCAATGTCACTTTTTCCCTCTATGCCTGCTCAGTCTCACTGGTCATCTTTCATTTCCTCAAACACAGCAAGCTGTCTTTTTCCTCAGGGCCTTTGCAGACTATTTCTTCTGACTAGCCTGACTTCCCTATTTCTACAGATTGCTTACTTTTTCCTGTCCTTCATGGAGTGTCTTAAATGCCACTTCCTTATGCCAGTCTGATCACTTAAAAGTACATATTTAAACAGACTTCCAATTTTTAAAATGTCATCTATATTTATATATCCTCCATTATTTTCTATCCTGAGCCTAATGTCTGTTCCTTATAGGTCTTACCATAAGCAAATATCTGTTTTGCTTTTGTATATTAAGGAAGGGTCTAGGATGTTTAGGGTCACACTATTAGATTGTACTCCTAGTGAATCTGCCTGTTTACAGCTTCCCCAAGAGCTGGGATTACAGGCACATGCTGCCCAGTCTCAACACAGACCCAAGGATCAAACCCCTAGCCCATGCATCTGCTTTTAGGCACTTTAATCTGCTGAGCTATTTGGCTGGCCCTGTTTTTTTTTTTTTTGTTTTTTGTTTTTGAGATAAGAGTCTTACTATATATTTCATGCTGGTCTTGAACTCATGGCAGTCCTCTTGGCTTCAGCCTCTCAAGTCCTAGGACTACAGGTGTGTGCTACCAACTCTGGCCAAGAGTATTAATTAATCTGTTTACATCCTCATTCACCTCCAACAAAATTCAAGTTCCAAGGGGAAGAACCATGACTAATTTGCTCTTTATTCTCCTGACACTCAATGCAGTCCCTGGACTATAGTGGGTACTCAATAAAAGTTAAATGGCTGGGCAAGGTGGTTCACACCTGTAATCCTGGCATCCAGGAGGCTAAGGCAGGAGAAAACCATAAATTCAAACCCAAACTGAGATACACAGTAATTTCAATGCCAGCTTGAATTACATAGTGAGACCTTGTCTCTCCCTACCCAACTCCCACAAAAAGTGGCTTTGTCCCCTACTACCTTTCTTGTGAGATTATCTTTCTGCTCTTAACTGCCTCTGGCCTACAGGCTTTGAGAGAACAAGCACCATGAATTCAATTAAGTTTAAGTTCTTTTTTTTTTTTTGGTGGAACCAGGGATTGAACTCAGGCCCTTGCACTTGCCAGGGAAGCACTTATTCCACTGAGCCATCTCACTGGCCCAAGTTGAAGAGTTCTGATGGAGAGATATCTGAAGTTGATGTTGAAATTGCCTAACAATCTGCAACAATCAAGACCATGCTGGAAGATTTGGGAATGGGAGATGATGACCCAGTTTCTCTACCAAATGCTAATGCATCAGTATTCAAAAAGGTCATTCAGGGGCTGGAGAGATGGCTCAGTGGAATAAGCGCTTCCCTGGCGCAAGGGCCTGAGTTCAATCCCCAGTTTGCAAAAATTAATTAAATAAGTAAATAATAAAAAAGGTCATTCAGTGGTATAAGAAAAAGCGAGTGGATGATGAGATCCCTGTTTGGGACTAAGAATTCCTGAAAGTTGACCAAGGAACCCTTTTTGAACTTATTTTGGCATCAAACTACCTAGATATCAAAGGTTTGCTTGATTTTACATGCAAGACTGCCATAAATATAATCAAGAGGAACTCCAGAGGAGATGTGCAAGACCTTTAATAACAAAAATGACTTTACTAAAGCAGAGGAAGCCCAGGTGTGCAAGGAAAACTAGTGGTGTTGAGAAACAACATGTGCCTGACACTGTAACACTTTGAGGATTGTTCTAAATACCAGCCACACTGCTGCTTGTTAATATTGGACAAACAGGAGACAAATGCAGTAACACATCAATTATATTAGTGTAATACTATCCTCATTACATATATAGTTTGAGTAGATTCCAAACCAATGGCTGAGCCAAAGTTACTGTTTTTCTTTACTATGAATAAAACTGATCTGTGTTCTTTGTAGAAAGCTAACATTCTGAGCTTTTCCTCTTTCTGTAAAGTGATTTCTGTGTAGTTTATTGTTCAATTAAGTTCAGTGAGCTTTGAAAAGTTGGCACTGTAAATGGAACAACTAAGTAAGTTTTCTGAAATAGAATTAACAAAACATATTTGGGGCTGGGGAGATAGATTGGCAGTCTAAGTGCCTGCCTGGCAAACATAAGGACCTGGGTTCAATCCCCAGTACCACATGCAGTGCGAGCCCTGGAATTCCTGGCACACTGTGCTGGCCACCAAAACTGGGTGTGGTGTGGTGGTGGTGGTGCACACCCCTGTAATCCCAGCGCTGGGGAGATGTAATCCCAGCAATTCCAGGAGGATCGCTACAAATCCAAGCTGCGTAGCAAGACCCTGTACTAAATAAATACATAAATAAATCATTTTTTAAAAATGTTAAGCAAATAAAATATCTTAATTCACAAATTAGAAACTGGGAAAAAAAAAAAAAAAGAAAGAAATTAGAAACTGGAAAAAGGCTACTTGAGGTAACTGTTCCAAGTGGGGTTATTTAGAATGTCTTCCAGCCTCCTAGAGGCAAGCTATATGAATAGCCTATATGTAGCAGGGCTCCCTTAGTTGGACCAGAGGACCAGTTTTGTTTTTAAATTTCTAATCTTCTCAGCTTTGAATATATTGCATCAAGACTCAATATTGCGTTTTTTGGGGAAGAAATGTAACTAGATTGTTAGCTTTTTTTTTTTTGAGGAACCAGGGATTGAACTCAGACCCTTGACCCTTGCGCTTGCTTGCCAAACCAAGCACTTATTCTACTGAGCCATCTCCCCAGCCCCAGTTTGTTAGCTTTTTGATTAGAGATAACACTAAAAAAAAAAAAAAAAACAAAGGTGAGAAGGCTCACCTAGAAGTGTCAGAGAGGTATTAGCTTAGCTTCAGGAGTTAATGATGCTAGCTAAATGCAAGGGAAAATTGGCTTCTTTCCCTTACACAACAGGTACAGTAAAGTACTAACTCATGAAATAAGATGACTTCTCAGCACTCAACTGGAAAGTAACACACAATGACTCAAGAGAGACACAAAGCACCTGACAGAGAAGCTGTCATATAGCAAGATTCAAGTATAGCCACACTGAATGTATTCATACATGTAAAGGTCAACTCAACCAAATAAGAATTAAAAAGAGGCTGGCAGGTGCCACTGAAGTCATTGGGGAAGAGAAAGGTGCTTTGCTTAGCTAGGAATCTGGTGATCACACTGAGAAAACAGCATCAGACTATGTGAGGCCAGTGTACACTTGATTCACCTCACTGTGCTTCTGTTCTGATTCCTTCCCAACAACCTTCTAGTTACAATACAGATTCCTAGCTTTGTCCACCCACAGGAAGAGAACACAGTGGCCCTCACTAATAATTATAATGTCTTTCTAGTCTCACTATAGAGATCTATGGGTTTGGTTAATCTAAGATCAGAGAAGTCAACCAGCTCTTAGTCCATGTACTAAAAACCAGCACAAGATAAGGATAACAGAAGACAAGGTTAGCCTGAACAGACTGGAGATGAGGTGGACTTGACAGATACAGACAGGACAGAGAGAGAAGGCAATGATGATATCCAGCAAGTGACCAAGGTGTTACAGGGAGCTATCACACTTAGAATGTGTTACACCTAATTTCTGAACAACAGCTAAATGAAGATCTCCAGTCAGCCTTTGTTCATCCAAGAGTAGAACTCAAGAGATACAGGATTTCAGCTCTGGAAACAAATGCATGGGCATAACTGACAAAAGTGCCTAAGCAAAGCATATCAGCCAATGAGCAATAAGGATCAAGTGAGGAACCTTACATAAACCCAAGAATTAAAGAGAAAAGAAGAACTTTCAAGACAGGTTGAGAAATAGTGCTGGGCATGGGGGCGCAGGCCTGTAATCCCAGCACTCGGGAGGCTGAAGCAGGAGGACTGTTGTGAGTTCGAGACCAGCCTGAGCTATAAAGTGAGCTTAAGGCCAGCCTGAACTGCACAGTGAGACCCTGTCTCAAAAAGACAAAAAAAAAAAAAGAAAAAAAAGGCATCTAGAATTCATCAAGGATTACCAGGTTTTAATTAAAGTATCCTGTCAATGTTTTTAACTGAGAAAATACAAGGTTTTTATTTGGTGGTGTTTTTGTTTTTGCCTTTTTGACAAAGGACCTCACTATGTACTTCAGGCTGGCTTTGAACTCACTTTGTAGCCCAGGTGAGCCTCAGTCTCTTGAGTGCTGGGACTAGAAAAATGCACTATCATGCAAGGCAAAAATATGTTTTAAAATGGAAAGGAAGGTGTGTAAATTTACTGAAAAATACGACAGACAGAGACAGACAGACACACACATACACACTCTTTCAGAATATAATATGGTTTCCTGGGACAGGAAGTAAACCAACTAAAACCCCCTTCCTGACTTCTCACCAGTATATCAAAGTATACAATTAGGATGTCTGAAAGATAACAAAAGAGTGTTAAGACTTTAGGGGGCTGGGGAGATGGCTCAGCAGAATACTAAATCATTATTATTATTTTTTATTTTATTTATTTATTTATTTTGTGGAACCAGAGATTGAACTCAGGCCCTTGCGCTTGCCAGGGAAGCACTTGGCTCAGTAGAATAAACACTTCCCTGACAAGCACAAGGGCCCGAGTTCAAAATGTATAATCCTCACCAAAAATTCACAATCCATGATGCCAACCACATTTGGAGGGATTTTTCAGGGCAGAGGAGAAATCTGCAGTGTTCATTTTAATGACTAACACTGGTTTGGAGAAACACTACTAACACATTTATACTGAGGCAGATCCATCTTCAGGTCTATATAGACAGCACAGTCCTAGTCTCCTTAGTAACTCACTGAACTGAAGAGTTGCTTAATAGCTTACCATCATCAATTATTTATTTGTTGTTGCTAGCAAAGCTATGCACTAAATCTGAGTTGTAATATTAACATTATCCTACTATAGCTTACAGCTTTGTTGGCAAAGATCACAGGCATAAAACCCTGAGACTTCAATATAAACTTTAAAATTAAGTGCCAGTAAGTAGTCAGATCAGGATGTACTCACCCTTAAGGAAAAACTAAGCATGTGTATGACCTTTAAGAAAAAACAAGGAATGCAGGTGACAGGAAAATAGCAGGCAGGGTACAAACAAGCAAAAATACAGATGTGGGCCCTGTCCCTATTTTGTTTTTTTTGTTTTTTTTTTTTTTTTGAGACAGGGTCTCACTATGCAGTTCAGGCCGGCCTTAAGCTCACTTTGTAGCTCAGGCTGGTCTTGAACTCACAACAATCCTCCTGCCTCAGCCTCCCGAGTGCCTGTCCCTATTTTGATGAGGTTTTCTTTTTTTTTCTTTTGGTACTGGGAATCAAACTCATGACCTTGTGCTTCCTAGGCAGGTACTGAATAAGCACTTCCCTGGCAAGTGCAAGGGCCTGAGTTCAATCCCCAGATCCGCAAAAAACAGAACAAAGCAACCTAGGCAGGTACTGTGCTGCTGAGCTATATCCTCAGCCTGCCTGTTCCTATTTTGCTTTTGAAGAACTAGAGATTAAAATCAAGGCCTCAAACATGTTAGATAATATACTACACTGAGCTACATCCCTAGCCTTGAGACAGGGTCTGGCTAAATTGCCCAGGCTGGCCTCCAATTTGGGACCCTGCTCCCTTAGATTACCAAACAGCTAGGATCAGAGGAATGGGCCACTGTGCTGGGCCCAGCTAACCAATTTTATTGGGATAAGAGATTTATGTAGGCAGTCTGTAGATTAGGCCAGAGAAACAGCAGTATGTTAAGAAGTCCAGGCCACAGTTTTGTACTTAATCCTATGGTCAGGATACAGCCAGTGAAGGTTTTATGCATAGGTGTGTGGATAAAACATAAAATTCCAGGGCTGGCCAAATAGCTCAGTGGATTAAAGCACCTGCAAGCACGCACAGGGGCCAGGGGTTTAATCCCCTGGGCCTGCCATTCTAGCCCTGCCCCTAGGGTGTGCTGAGATGGCAATTAAGACTGTGGTGGTGGCATGCAACTGTAACCCCAGCTCTTGAGAGGCTGTAATCAGGTAGATTGCTATGAGTCTGATCTAGTAGTGAGACCCTGAACACTGTGTAGACCCTTCCCTAAAATACCAAAAAAATAAAATAAAATTCTAGAAAAATTAATCTGGCAACTACGTATAGAAGGAATGATAGGTACAAGACTGAGGTAGGGTATACATCTGTCAAAAGCCATTAAATGTATATGCTTATAAGTGCTTAATTTTATTGTATGTAAAATATTAAGATCAACTTTAAGAGGGCCAGGGAAAGCTCAGTAGAATAAGCTCTTGCCTGGCAAGAGCAGGGTCCTGAGTCCAATCCCCAGTACCACCAAAAAAAAAAAAAAAAAAAAAAAAAACCAAAAACAAAAAAACAGATCAACTTTTAAAAAAGGACAAAAGAAAGTCATAAGGTAATTATTATTAACATACAGGCTTCTGGAGCCAGTCTGACAGCTCACTGGACTAAAGCGCCTGCTTAGGCAGAGCACAGCAGCCAGGGTTCAATCCTCTGCCATGCTGGCCCTGCCCTCAGGGCACATTGAGTAACAGCAATTGAGACTGGGCATGATGGTACTTGCCTGTAATGCCAGTGCTTGGGAAGCTGAAAACAGGAGAACCACTATGTCTGATCTATGTAGTGAGACCCTGTAGACCCTGTCCAAAATTAATTTTTTCTTTCCCCCTGCTGGGCAAAATGACATACTCTGCATTTCCAGCTACTCAGACAGTAAGACAGGAGGGTTATAAGTTAGAGGCCAGTCTGGGTAATATAGCAAGACTGTATTTCCAAAAAAAGAGAGGAGGGAGATAAAAAGCATAAAATCCTAAACATCTTTAGCTAAGATTAATTCAAGCCAGTTGATTATTATTTCCCAACTTTAATGACATCACATTGGCAGACAAACCAGCACAGCGGAGTATTTATTATTCCAGAAATCAGCAAATGCTACAAATCAGGGTTTTATTCACTCCAGGGCAGTCGCTCATTATTCACCAGCACACTATGTATCATTTCTATACAAAGTCTCATCTGAATATGGTACTAATTGAAGAGCTTCTTGACATTTTCTTTAAACTCTAACCATCTACTAACTAATCTGATCAGTAGATGGTTATTAAGGAAAGTACAAGATGTAAGGACCTAACATTTTATTGGTTTCATTTTATTATTTTATTAGTTTCAAGAATAAAACATGCCTGTAAGACAGAAACCTTTGTGTCTCTCAATCAAGGTTTCTAGCTATTATGTGGGCCTAACACCAATTGATCATGAGAATATACAAAAAAATTCAACATTCATTTTATTATCCTAATGGCTAATTACATGGGTCTATTATTGGAGTATGCTTTCCTAGTTCAGACTAGTTGCATTTCAATAGACTATAGAGGGTTTCCTGGAGAAACTCTATTGTGAAAAGATGAACTTTGTCTTAACAACTTTAGTTTCAAAAACTATTCATTTACAGATGCCTATTTCACATCACTGAAGCAAAGGGGTTCGTTTGTTATGCAGATTATTAAACAGCCACTTAAGAATAAAAAGCTTCCTTCTTTGGAGGCTCCAGCTAACTATCTACACAGCTCAGTCTCAAGATGAGCACAGAGTACCTCCAAATATGACAGCAAAGAATCGTTTCAAATGCTTCTGATCAGTTATGAGTACAAATAGACAAGTCTTTCTTGCTTTCCAACCCACTTTTCAGGAGTCAGTCTAGGTTACCACATAAGAAAAGATATCTTTATTTTTATTTATTTATTTTTTTTTGCGGAACTGGGGATTGAACTCATACCCTTGTGCTTGCCAGGGAAGCGCTTATTCTACTGAGCCATCTCCCCGGCCCCAGAAAAGATATCTTTAGACCATCCTGAGCAACTTACCAAGACCCTATCTCAAAATAAAAAAATTTTAGTGCTCGCATGGGCAGCACATATACTAAAATTGGAATGATACAGAGAAAATAAACATGGCCCCTGTGCAAGGATGACACGCAAAATAAAAAAATTTTAAAAGGCTGGGAAGGGAATGTAACAGTGCAAAGTGCTGAGTTTCTCTGCCGCCATTTCAAACACAAAGTGAAACAAAGCAAAAGCTGTCTCTAGAGTTCTTGGGACTTTAGCTAAAAAGGTTAAAAAAAAAATACAGGTAACAAGAGGGGACTGTGCCAAGAAGTACAAAATACTCTCCAGCAGGTTTTTTGTTTGTTTGTTTGTTTTTGGCAGAATCAGGAGATTGAACTCAGGCCCTTGCACTTGCCAGCAAGCACTTATTCCACTGAGCTATCTCCCAGGCCCCTCTCCAGCAGGTTTGAATCCATAAACTCTCACTATCAGACTTAAATTTTGTTTGTATTCAGAACCCAGAATACAATTTCTCAAGAATACAAATCAATAGAGCTGGGCCTGATGGTACATGCCTGTAATCCTAGCACTCTGGAAGCTGAGACACATTTCCAGCTGAGGCCCGAAACTCAAAGCCAGCCTGGGTGACGTAATGAGTTCAAATCCAGCCTAAACTACATGACACCCTGTCACCAAAAACAAAAAACAAAAAACAAAACAAAACATAAAAAAAAAACCTCAGTTGTATCTAACTAACACACTATTTTACTATGGTGTATTAACCCTCATATATGTTTCTGCTAGAAAAAGTAAATGCACTCCAAGTTCAAAATTAAGCCATTAACACCATCATTTGAACTTCATTGCAACCAGAGCTATTCTCAAGGAAAGGGAAGTGAAAAGACAAAACAAGATTGTGAAGAACCATGTAACACAAGCTGCACGAAGAAAAAAATGTCAGGTGAGAAAAATAACTAGAAACAGAAAATATGTGTGCATATACGAACAGCCAGGAACACATTCCTTGCCCCTTGATAATTGGGCCTAAGGTAGAGGGAAGGTATTCATCAGACTGTGATGAGACACTGATTGGGTCTATGCCCAAGCTATCTAGGAAGTATGTTACCAGGACAGGAAAGCATACAAAGGGACAGTTCTGAGCCCTGGGCTTGTCCACCAAGCATTCCTTGTACCAGACTGAACTAGCCTTTTCCTTCTGCCATCTCCTGAAGCTTCTAATTCTCTTGGAAGACCACATGTAAGAAACTTTCAAGAGAAAGAAACAAGTATCCCATGTGACACCATCTTTTTTTTTTTTCCCTGTATTTAGGACAGGGTCTCACTACATAGATCTGACTCGTAGGGATTCTACTGTTTTCAGCTTCCCAAGTGGTGGGATTACAGGCGTGTGCCACCATGCCCAGTCTCAATCACCACCCAATCTCAATGGCAGTCTCAGTGTACTCCAGGAGCAGGGCCAGCACATCACTCGGGGGATCAAACCCCAGCTGCTGTGCTCTGCCTAGGCACCTGCTATCAGGCCAGCCCCCCACTTTTTTTTCCTCTTTTTTTAATTTACTATTCTGCCCTTCCCCCAGAGTCCAAAACACCCAGATATATAAGGTACAGTTAATTTCAGAACATGGGGACACACAGATCAGACATAGGACTCATCCACTAATAAGTAACTTGAAGGAGGTAGAAGTGAAAGCCACAAACATCTGATTAAATAAATAAAGTGAGGGCCAGGGAGATGGCTCAGTGGAATAAGCGATTCCCTGGCAAGCGCAAGGGCCTAAATTCAATCCCCGGTTCTGCCAAAAAATAAAATAAATAAAGTGGCAAGTGCTGACAGGGGGCTATTAAAGCATTCAGCAGACAAAAAGAGCATCTAAGCTAAATATGGTGTGGGGGTGTTAAAGAAGGCTTTGGCAATGATATGAGGCTTTATGTATGTACTCTGAAGAATAAACAAAAGTTAGCCACAGTAATAGACTGTGGAAGAGTTAGTTTACCTCCACAGACTGCTGCACTGCATGTGCACACCTACAAGTGTGTGCATGCAGCTCTGTGCAAGGGAATTGATTTTTTTTTTTTTTTTTTTTTTTTTTTTTTTTTTTTTTGCCTTTTTGAGACTGTCTCACTATGCAGTTCAGGCTATCCTTAAGCTCACTTTGTAGCTCAGGCTGGTCTCGAACTCACAACAATCCTCCTGCCTCAGCCTCCTGAGTGCTGGGAATACAGGCATACACCACCATGCCCGGCTGGGAATTGATTTTTATCCCAATGTTGACCTCACTATCAGCCTTTTCATCAACAGACTTTAACACCAAGGTTAGATTTTCACCAACACAGAGGAACAATTAAAGGGTTTTAAACACAAAGTAGCAAGATCAAGAAAAGGGTTTTAAACACAAAGTAGCAAGATTCTGAAAACAGAATGGCTCTGGAAGCAAAATGAATAGGAAAACTGAAACGAGAAAGAGATAGATGTAAGGACCCCTGAAATTGTGAGAAGATCTATAACAGTCCAGGGAAGAGCCTGAACTTTGGGCCTGAATTCAACTATGCTCAGGATGGATCAGGGAAGAATAAACAGGATAAGAGAGGTCAGAATAAAACTGGGTGTGGTGGTGCATGCCTGTAATCTCAGGGAGGCTGAGGCAAGAGGATTGTTGCAATTTCAAGACCAGCCTGGGCTACATAGTGAGCTCAAGGCCAACCTGAACTGTATATCGAAGCCAAAGACAAGAGACGGGAGGGGGGGGGCGGAGAAAGAGAGAGAGAGAGAGAGAGAGAGAGAGAGAGAGAGAAAGAGAGAGAATTAAGATTCACAACTTTCCAGTTGGGCATACATGGGCGCGCGCACACGCACACATACACACACAGCTGAGTTAGGGGTACTGCTTGGTATGAGCATTTGTCTTGTCTGTGCGAGCTTGTGAGTTCAACACCCCCAGCAAAACAACAGAAATACAAAACTTGCAATCAAGTTTGAAGGAGATAGTACTGAAATTAATGTTACACACAGAAAACATTTTAGGGACCTGTTTTTGAAGAGATACTTGGAAGGTAGACAAGTAATATTCTGCAATTTGGGGAACAACTCAACTAAAGATGGCAAATACATTTTACAGCAAAGATGTATTATATGAAAAGCCACAATAGACCAGGGATATAGCTCACCAGTGCAGCCTCTGCCTGGCAAGCACAAGGTCCTAAGTTTGATTCCCAGTATTCCCACAGAGCCCCCCCCCAAAGGAGGAGCCATAGGAAAACCAATCTTTTAATAAATATGTACAGAGAGTTTTAGGACCAAGGTTGATGTTCATATTGATACAACTTTGAAGATTTCTTTAGTGTAGGGCTCTATAAACTATGGTCCATTATCTTTTAAATAAAATTTTGTTGGAATAGGCCAAACCCACCCATTTATATACTGTCAATAACTGTCTGGGTTGTAATAACGACATAGTCATAAAGCCTATTATACTTACTACCTTGGTGTTTACAAGAAAAATTTTGCTCATGCTGCTCACAATAACCCTTAGGCAAAATCAATCCCTATAACAAACTATTTCACCAACTAAGAAACAAAACACAATACATGTTTAATGAATGTTAATTTAATATCAAAGCCATTCATAAATTTTCTTTTAAATCTTAAATTTTTTTTTTTTGAGGCAGTCTTATGTAGCAGAAGCGGACTTTGAACTCATGATCCTCCAGGCTCTGCCTCCTGAGTGCTAGGTATGACCCACCACACCCAGTTTTTGATCCCTAACACATTCCTACTAGTTTGAACCACCAAGTATGTGCCTGACTGTCCCATTAGGTACCTTGTAGTACAAATGGATCTAATCATTTTTATTTATTTATTTTTCTTTTTTCTTTTTTGCGGAACCAGGATTGAACTCAGGCCCTTGCGCTTGCCAGGCAAGTGCTTATTCTACTGAGCTATCACCCTGGACCCAATTTTTATTGATCTTTTTGCTAATCAAAAGTCATCCAGCAGGACAATCATGTATGTACCCACTGGTAGTTCAAGCTGCCCAACAGTGAGATAAACTGCAGCCCTATCATGAATGTGTTAAATAATTTTCTTCTAATACTTTAAAGCCAAGGAAATAGTATATATATATAAAACTTTACAAGTTTAATGTGCATAGTAATTTACTGAACACATCATCATAAAGTAAAGGGAATCCCAAGTTTTACCTTATACCCATTTCAGTGTTACACTACAGTCAAGAAAGCATTCACCTCTATGAAAAGCTGTTAACAAATGAAATGGACCCAGAGAACAGAAACAGTCACCACAGTCTCTTGCACAACAACCATGTCTAGAAGACACTCCTGAGTACTTAATTCCTGTTTGTCTCACGAAGCCCCTCAATAAGCCATAATGACATCTGTTCAGATGAGGAAATTAAGGCTTAGAAAGGCTAAGGGCTTCACCTCAAATCCTCAAGGGAGTGGGAGAAGGTCCGACTTCAGAGGCTCTGTACTTAACTCCATAAGGTAGAGTCATCTACTCAAAAGGAGATATAACATCTCTAAGAATGGAATCTAGAAACAATGAAGGACACATTATCTCCTCTCTTCCTCCCCTGGAGCTCAATGTAACCTTAGAATCCAGGCTTAAGGAAGTTAAGCCATCAACTGCTCCATCAGGCTGGCTCAAAAACTAGCACTAGGTACGTGACATCTCTGAGAGCAATAAACACCACTTTCCCCTAAATGCATGGAAGCCCACACAAGACATAAAAAGATCTTTGTAAATGAGATATTATAGTATTATACTCTGATAGGTCATATGATAACAGTGGAAAGAGGATAAACTCACTAAACTAACTCTTGTCTGAGTTCTGACTTCAATAAGAGCCTGCTGTCATAAACAGTAACTTATTTTCAGCCTGAGAGATAGCTCAGTGGCATAAGTGCCTGCCTGGCAAATACAAGGTTGTGAGTTCAATCCCCAGTACCAAAAAAAGTAACTTATTTTCTCTGAGTTCACTTCTTCCTTATCACCCAGTCTGGGGAATTGACCAGCCAGTTGTTCAATATCAAAGCTCCTGAGACCAACATCCTGAGCTTAAATTTCAGTTCTGTAACTTACTTGGCATAGGATTGAGTCCTAAGATTCAGGTTTCTCATCTGCAAAACAATGAAAACAGTACCTATACCTATTGGGGACAGCAGCTAACAAGCTAAAAAACAAAAAACAAAGCAACGCCAAGCATGGTATGTAATGCATGTCAGCTGTTACTAATATCAATAATGTTACTACTGCTGGGCATGGTGGCCCATGCCTGTAATCCCAGCACTCAGGAGAGGCTGAGGCAGGAGGATTGCTGTGAGTTCGAGAACAGCCTGAGCTACAAAGTGAGCTTAAGGACAGCCTGAACTGCATAGTGAGACCATGTCTCAAAAAGAAAAAAAAAAAAAAAAAAAAAAAAAAAAAAAAAAAAAAAAAAAAAAAA
>PVKA01014871.1:36587-51505 GCA_004027165.1 Ctenomys sociabilis | reverse complement strand
TTTTTGAGACAGGGTCTCACTATGCAGTTCAGGCTGGCCTTAAGCTCACTTTGTAGCTCAGGCTGGTCTCGAACTCACAACAATCCTCCTGCCTCAGCCTCCCAAGTGCTGGGATTACAGGCATGCGCCACCATGCCCGGCTTGTATTTTTTGTGTGTTTCTATCATAAAGAAAAAAATAAATAAATATTTTAGGAGATAAACACATCTGCCCTAATGCAGACTGCACACCTCCATGTGTCCCCAACGTGTCCAGAGCTAGCGATTGCTGCCTTGCATGAGCACATGGGCTGTGGTCATCCTCACACACACAGGAACCACATCACCATCCATTAGCTCCTGGAGGTGGGGCTGCTGCTGCGACACTTACAGTCCCGACAGACCTCGCCAAAATTCCACAGATCTCCCTTCCCTGCCAGCCCTGTCTGCAGGCCTGCTCTCTGTCAGCAGCTGACAGAGTGCAAGCCACGTGGCTGACACAACTTACAAACCACAATGAGCAGCTTATGACCTCCACAAGGGACCCACTGACCTACATTGCAGCCTGTCCTTCTGTAGCGTGACTGTGCCTGCGGCCATGCAGTGGAGTGAGTAGAGAGGGAGAGGAGGAATGTTATATTTATATTTCTATTGCACAACCATAGGTCAAATCTGGAATGAAAAGCAAAGTCTGTCTGCATCCACCTCGCTAACACAAAATATAAATCATCCACCAACTGTCTTGTGTAGGACCAGCAGCTTCACACTTGGCCCAGACTGCATGTGGGCTTCCTGTTCACTTTCTTTTGCCTTTAGGCAACTGTCTTGTTTTTCTCTTGTTGCTGAGGCAAAGTACTAGACATCCAAAATCAGAGGAGGAAAGGTTTACGGGGTTCACAGTTTATAGAGGCTTCTGTCCATAGTTGGCTGGCCCAAGGCAAGGAGGCATGGCAGAGGAGAAACGGTCCATGGCGAAGCAGGGCAGGCAGAAGGCAGCAAGCAGCCAGCAGTGAGAGGCAAGCAACTGCAACCCTCCATCTGTCTCTTAAGTTGTCCTGCTACCTGCCGCCCCTCTCTCAATTACATCCTAAACCCTGGCATCACTGTGAACAGATCCAGCATCATGCCTTCAATCCCAGCACCCAGTCTAGAGGCAGCCACCTCTCTTTCTTTCTCTTCTTTTCTTTTCTTTCTTTCTTTCTTTTCTTTCTTTCTTTCTTTTCTTTCTTTCTTTCTTTCTTTCTTTCTTTCTTTCTTTCTTTCTTTCTTTCTTTCTTTCTTTCTTTCTTTCTGAGACAGTGTCTCAATACACAGATTGGACTGGCCTTGAGCTTACTTTGTAATCCAGGCTAGTCTTGAACTCACAACAATGCTCCTGTCTCAGTCTTCCAAGTGCTGGGATTACAGGTGTGCTCCATCACACCCAGCTGGATGCAGCCACCTCTGAAAAGCCCCACCTATGGCCACATGAGACTTTGAGGGGTACAAATAGATACAAGTCACATCCACAGCTGTACAAGAAAGAGTACATAATATCCCCAAGAAAGTTCTGAACCCCAAGTGACACAAGGATGAGGTCTACTTATTCAGGACCTGTAAGTGAGAACCATCACCAACAATCTCCAAGGGTTGTCTGTGGAAAAGAAGTGCGAGGTGACATGCAGAATAGGTAAGAAGCTGAGCCAGGGACAAGAGTGCATGCTTACGTATCCCAGCACTCAGGAGGCAGAAGTAGAATGATTGCTATGAGTTTAAGGCCAACCTAAACTAGTCTTTAAAAAAAGAAAAAACAGGTGGAGTAATAGCAGATTTTTAAGCTAGACAAGAGAGAAGTTCTTAACCATCAGAACATCCTGAGAGTCACCGTCAAAATCAGCAGCCTGGAGACAAATGAGTGTGTCCCTGCAGAAGAGCAAAGGGAAGGTGGGCTAAAGCCTCACAGGGTCACCAGCACTCTCTGGGCCCACGCAACTGGTTGTCACCAAGGAGCCACAGCCAGCTGCAATTATTTTATTATTTTTGTAAAATCCACCTGCACCAGGATACGACCTATGCTTTTCATCTCAGAAACTGAGTTACCCATGCGTTTCAGATACTTTTTGATCATTGCTGAGACAGAAAAAAATACCTAACACCCAAATTATGGAAGGAAAGGTTTAATTAGCTCACAGTTTGTGGAGGTTTCAGTCCATACGCAGCTGGCTCCAAGGCAGAGAGGCATGGCACAGGGCTGACGCTTCAAGGTAGCAGAAGACGGCGAAAGCAGTAAGAGCAAAAGGGGAGAGCAAGCCTCCTTCCTTCCTTCCACTGCGAGCAGGTTACTAGCGCCTGTGGCGGGTGAGCCCTCCACCATCTCCATACCCTCCTCCCACACAGGAGGAATAGATTTACAAAGAGGACCCTGAGCCCCAGCTGAGTGGTTTAAACTTCTGAACTTCTCAAGTTGCTATAAAGTATCAACCATTACAATAAGCCTCTCAAATAAACTCAGCAAAAGGGATGCATAAGCCAGAGCGCTGATGCAGGCGCTTACCGGTACAAGACACCTTGGTCCTCGGTGCCCGCACCACTCTGGCAGGCGGACTCAGTAGGGACAGTCGTGGCTTTGGAACTGTTTCAATCCACTGGCCAAGACTAGTTCAGACAATGCCAGGTAGGGTTCTGTTTGGACCCCAGCATGGCTTCCCTAGCACAGGGGTCCCCACCCCCATGCTGTAGACCAGCACCCTGTGGTCTGGCAGAACTGAGCTGTACAGCAGGGGAAACAGGAGAGCTGTGGAAGCTTCAGGTCTTCACACTGGCTGCTAGCATCACTGCCTGGGCTGCTCCTCCTGCCCTGGCAGTGGTTAGATCCTCACATAATGTGAGCCCCGCTGTGAACAGTGTATGTGAAGGATCTGGACCAGCTCTCACCCCCACCCCCAGCCCCAACCCATCCCTGGAAAAATTGCTTCCCATGAAACCAGTGTCGAGAAAGTTGGGAATCACAAAGGCCCCAGTCTTGCATTTCTGAGAGACCTCGTAAAGTAAGGAATCTACTCTGGTCTATCACAACCAGCACGGGACAGAGACTGTTCTGGAAAAACAACCTCACTTGTGCAAGGGAGTGAAGGGCTGCTCGCACATCCCTGCTCACTGGAGCAAGAGGCAGCATGGACGCACAGCTGAGAACACAGTTCACCCTTAACTCCCGTGAGCTAATCTTTTTCTTCCTCAGTTTCTTTGGCAAAGTAACACCAGCCACTGGGGGGAAGGGGAAACAAGTTAAGCCTGGCAAGGAGCCAGCACCTTAGAAAGGCTCACTGCGACTGCTACTGGGCCCTGATATAAACCTGGTCTAAGGCTCACAGTCTGATGGCCCACGCAGCAATGAGAAGGCAGGGTCCGGCGAGGCCCCAGAGCCAGAGAGCGCTCTGAAGCCGAGGGCTCCGCCCCTGCGGCAGGTTCCCTCCATCACCACCCATCCAGAGCATCCTCCCCGCCCTTGCCCGTGGAATCACTTCCCTTATCTTCCAGGCTTGGGGTGGGGAGCAGGGAAGTCTATTTTCATCACTACACCTCACTCTTGAGCAAAACAAGAAAACGTCCCCCACCTATGGCAAGGCCAGGGCTGGCTGGTGAGAAGCTCAGTTACGCAACGTGAGCAGCTGCCGGGGCAGATGTGTCCACAGCTAACAGGACACAAGTTTCATTTCCAGAGTGGAAAAAGAGCACCTATCCTGAGCACCGTCTTGTGATCTTACCAGGCAGATGGGGTGGCAGGAAGGGCTGGGTTCCTTCCCACACTCTAGAAGCTGATGTAAGGACTAAGGCTGCTGGCTCCACGAAGCCTTTGGCTCCATTCACAAGGGCCCCTGGTTATTAAATCTGTGAACATTGGCCTTGGGACAGTCACCTATGTGGGGGTGGGGCAATGAGTTTAGGATTCAAGGGTCTAGAAAGATCTGCTCAAAGCAGGGCTCAAAGAGGGAAAGCTCTGGCTTTAACCAGCTTGAATTTTAAGCTGCCAGTTCTATGATGTGAGCAATCCCCTTTACCTTCTCTTTTGTTCCTTCTTTTTCTTTTTTTGGATCTTTTATTTTTTATGTATTTGATACACAGCATGCAGTACCAGAGATCGAACCTGGGTCCTTAGGCTTGCCAGGCCGGTACTTAGACCACTGAGCTATCTCCCCAGCTCTGTTTTCTCTCTTTCAATTTTCAAATAGAAAATTGTTCCCAGATTCTGGGCTCAAATGTTTTTAAAATATAAGTAGCATTATTAGGGAGATTGCAAGAACCAAACACCAGTTTGAGATAATCAAAAACTAGGATGGATGTAAATATTTTTAAGAGACTAAAAAAGCAAAACACTTCAGGTTTTCTTGATGTAAACTAAGTGCAAAGGGAAGGCAGAAAAAGAACAGACATTTCTTTTGTACCTGTCTAAGGCCACAGATCACAGGACGTTGTACATCCAATCTCTACATTCCCTGTGGTGGATTTTATTGCCCTCATTTTACAGATAATGACAACGGTCACAGAGGACGTTTTCAAGAAGCAAGAGCTATCTGACTCCAACCACACCTCTTTCTGATACCCCATTCACTGTTTCTGGAAAAGTGAAAGTGCTAAAAACTCCTCCTGGGGAAAAACAAAGGCTGACTTTTACCAGTGCATTTACCAGTGGCTGGAGCAGGGCTGCTCAAGGTGTCTGTGGTGGAGGACCAGCCTTGTTTTGCTTCAGCTCACTAATTCACCACACATTGTGACATTTGTAAAATATAATAAAAATAAATTACTGTGCAGAGCCTACCTGGCAAGCGTGAGGCCCTGGGTTTGATTCCTTTGTGTGTGTGTGTGTGTGTGTGTGTGTGTGTGTGTGTGTGTGTTTTGTTTTTGTGGTACCAGATATTGAACTTAGGACCGTGCAGTTGCTAAGCAGGCGCTTATGCCACTGAGCTATCTCCCAGGCCCTTTGATTTCTGATACAAAAAAAGAAAAAGAAAAATTACTAGGTATACAAAAATTCAAACCACATGAAAACACAAGCAAATCTAACTTTTTACAATTAGAGTCAACACACATAGCATTGCTCTGTCAAAATTCTAAGCACTATTCCAGCCTTAGACCTCAGTGTTTATGCCAATCTCCTCATGGTCCAGGTTTGTAGAACACACTTTTTGGTAGTAAGAGAAAGAGAGCCTTACATATCCTGGAGAAAGTTCTCCCAGAGTCATCTTAGCCTCCCTCCCTCTTGCTTTAGCCAAGGGTTGGGCAAAAAACCCCAAGGCTGCTGGGCTCTTTCCTCTTCAGAGTCTTTCCAGAACCTCCATCCATTTCCCAGGGACCTGGATCTGGCTTGGATCAAAACCTTGGACTCCACAGTGCACACAGATCTCACTCCTCAAGCCCACATCCTGTCATCCCTAATCAGTTTCCTCTTATCCCCACCTCTGTGCACACGAGGCTGCTGTCATATTCCCCCCGAGCCATGCAGAGAAAGAAGGTTTGGCTTTGGTGGCAGTCTGGGAAGAGGCCCGCTGGAGAAAAGAACCTGCAGTTACCAAATACTGAATGTTTTTCACCATCTGTCCTGCACAACGTCAGTTTTGCATACGTCATCTCTTCTTACCTTCATAAACTCTCTGAGTCATGTATCACTGTGCCAACTTCATAGGTGAGGAGAAAGAAGACCAGAGAGATGGGAGGAGAGCCTGAAAGTGCACATCTGTCTGAAACATCTGAGTCTAAGCCCAAACTTCTTCCTGGAGAGCCTCATTGTTGAAAGCCCAAAGGTCCTGAAAGCACTTCTCCAGGCAGCTTGAGCCCTACACCCTCCCATGCATGAACGAGGGGCAGCGAACCCCCTCTGAGCAAGGCTCACAGTGCCTGCTCCCACGTGCCATCCCTGGATCTGAAGGAATCTTGCCCTCTGGAAGACACCTAGCTTCCTAGTACATAACAGGGCAGAAATTGAGGCAAATGGGTTTCACCAAGGGTATCTCCCATTTCTGCCTTGGCCTGCTCTCCCCAGCCATGCCCAGCTGCTGTCCCATCTCTGAGCATTTTCCTTCAGGATGGACAGGCACTCTCCACTGAAGTACAGCTTCCTCACCATGGGCCACATTCTGTGTCTTACTTCACTTTATCGTGCTTGAAGGACAGCATCACAGCCCACGTTCTCCATGCTCCCATGAAGCCCAACTGTGACTCAGAGCTAAAGTCAGTAATTAATGCAAACATTAGTAAGGAGAAGAGGTAGGATTTGAATAGAGATCTCTTCAGCACAAGCAATACTGCACACCATGACATGCCTGCAAAGACATGGAAAATACACAGTGCATAAATCCTCAAGTAAAATCAGAGGTAGAGGGAAAAATATGGAATGGGTTTTAAATGTTCTGAGACATCCACAGAAGGTCCTGGTGCAGAAGGGTAGGTCCTGGCACAGAACAATGTTCTTGACACTGATTAAAGCCAAGTACAAGGCACAGTACAGTCTTATTTATTATGCCATCACTGGGATGGGTATCCAACACACACACACACACACACACACACACACACACCCATGCGTACTTAAAAGAAGAACACCAAAAATACCAGGTGGTATCTCTATGATCAGATCAAAGGTGGAGAGTTTTGAATAATTCTTTTATACATCTGTAATGTCTAAGATTTGTTAGTAACTGTGGTTTATGTGGGCTAGGAAGGTCCTCCCAAACTCCACAGGAGGAATCCGGGAGAGAGATTGCTGAGGGGCTTACACCTTTTTTTTTTTAGTTTGTTGTTTTTTTGCTTTTTTATTGCTTTAATTTTTACTCTTTTAATTTTTATTTTAAAGGGAGTACAAAATAATATTAGAACAGAAAAATTACAAATGATATATAATTTCACTAAACAAAATGAATGAATTTCCACAGTATTTGTTGTAATGCATACTGTTGTCTTCAAATGAATTGTTCATATTACCAGATATAGGCATGAAAACTGTAAGGAAAAGAAAAAAAGAAATATGAGGAAATTAAGAAGAGAAAAAGTACAAACAATTGAAAAGAGGAGACAAAACAAATTAAGCAATATCTGCTCCTTTCCATAGGCCAGCAGAAATGCACAATACAATTGTCCAAACCATCCTGCTTACATACATAGATATATCTTTTTCCCTTTTAGTTTGTTGGTGGTGGTGGTGGTAGTGGTTTGTTTTGGGGTTTTTTGTTGGGTTTTTTTTGTTTGGTTGGTTGCTTGGATTGGGTTGGGTTGGGTTATTTGGTGGATATTTTGGTTTTTGAGGTAGGGTACAGGCTGCCCTTGAATTCAAGGCAATCATCATACCTCAGCCTCCCAAATGCTGGGGTCACTGGCCTGCATCACCACATATAGATACACTGTTTTATTTTTTACCCTCCCTGTTTTTGATGTCCTGTGAAAAACTTAAGCATGTCTCAGTCTTTCATTGCCACCAATGTGAACACTATTTATTCCAAAAAGCATCCAAGGATTCAGACATGGAAGGGACCTAAGGCTTCCCAGAGCCAGGGCTTTTGGAGACTCAAGTTGGACTTGCTCAGTGTCACTCACAGCTTGCTTCTGTTGGATGCTCTGGGGCCTATTCACCTCCAAGGAGTGCGTTTTCCTATTCAGCCAACAATGGGGGTAGGGGGAGAAGCAGAGAAATCAGCCCCTAAACCTCTGCGCAGTTTTACTGTCACATTGTCACTACCGATAAGGGCTTGGGCTCCGGAGGCACACAGTCATTTCTGTCCCTGAGCTGAAGGGAAAGAGGCAGATTCAGCAGGTGTTAGGTTCACTGACCTGACCAGTCTCCTTGCATTCGAGCCAGGCTTGTAGTGCCAACAGGTGCAATGTCAGAGTGGCCTGCTGCTCAGCTTGATGAGAGCGTCACAGGGTGCCTGCCCTATACATCCCAAACCAGCCACGGGGGAAGCTGAGTAGGACAAGCAGCACAGCACTGGCACCAGGAACCCCTGGCTCCGTCCACATTTCGTTCTCACTGGCTCCCTGCGCGTCCATGGCCCAAAGTACCTTCTCACTGGTGGGCCAGTTTCTTTTGTGACTTTCACATCCTCGCTGTAAAACAATGTAGCACTGTGCTCGGCCCACTTGCTGGGCTCATCTTCATGAGCTGGACGCCCTCCCATGCTGGCACTCCTCTTCTGGGTCATTTTGCATGGCTGAGATATAATTTAGTTATGACACATGGAAGAAAAGCAAAGGCAAAATACAACAGTTTCTCACATTTATTGCCTCATCCTCTGCCCGCATAGCTCCGCTGGTCATGTTCAGGTGCCACCTTCCAAATCTGGAAGGGTCAGAGGTGGCACAAACCCCCTGACCTAACAGCTGCCCCTCAGCTTCAGCCCTGTCTCATGCTAACTCAGGAACAGCAGCCAGCTTTGACCAAAGTTGGAGCAGTCATCTTGAGCCCACCGAGGACAGAGTGAAATCATGTTCTAAAATACAGCAGGTTTTTAAGGAACAAGCAGGCGGGGGGTGGGGGGTGCTGCGAGATGGGCTGGTCAGGAAATGCCAGTTTAAAGTTAGCTCTGACCTATTAATCAGCAGCAGGGACAATGATGCAGGAGGGACGGGAAGGCCGGACATGTGCTCTCGCCAGATTTATGGGCCTAGAACAAAGAGTAGCCCACTCATTTAGAGAGTCTCTTTCCCTTTTCCTCTGGCAAAACGAGGACATTGTTCGAGAAGCAAAAGAGAACAAATATTCTAGAGACTGAGGTCATTTCCAAAGCTGCAGTGGCTCCTGATGGGGATCCATACACACCGCAGGAAGAGGAGGCAGAATGTAGGCACGTATCGCACAGCAGAGACCAACCGCCTTCTCTGGGCTCTCGGGACCTGGAGCCCCGTGGCTGAAGCCACTCCGAAGGTGTCTGAGCCGCTCATGGAGCCCCTGTGAGGGTCATGCTCCTGCGACCTCTGCCTCTGCCTGCTGCTCGGCTTTTGCTGGGAAGGCCTTTCCGGGGCCTGGCTTCCTAGGACCATCGATGGCAACTTGTTCCACAGTCAGGAGAGACTCTTGTCCCAGGGCCAGTCTCATTCATCAGAGTAGGAAAGGAGGAGGAAGTGAGAAGAGTAGGAAGGGAAGACAGGAGAATGTACCCAAGCAGGTGCCTCCAACCAGGCATGCTAGTTAGAAAGAAGCCAAAGCTGGAAAGAGGCGGTGCTGATTTGGCTTCTCAGCCCCTGGTTGTAACCAACTGGCTGTGTGGCCTCACAGCCCCTGCCTCTGCCCGGCTGCTCCCTCAGTCAGGTGTTGTTCACCTTGTGCCTGACTTCCGGCAGAGCCCCTCAGCCTGTCTGGCTTTCCTGCAATCCAGCACCGTGCCCCTGCCAGTACAAATGTCCTATCTACACGTGTTCATCTCCTCTCTAGCGCAAGAGCATTGCATTCCTGCCCCACTCCCTTCAGAAATACATGCATAACCTCCAGCCTGGATACAGGCTCCTTTAGAGCACGGTCTTGCCTGCATTTCCAGCTCATAGCCCATCTCTTTTTAGCCCTCACCATTTGATTTTTCGCCACAGAATTATTCTCTATTCCCTCCACGTGATACATTCCTTCTGGAAAACTTCTGGCCACTGTTTAAGTCCAAAGCTCCATCATGACCTCCTCTCTGAAAATACCTTCCCTATGTAGATGACCAACCCATGTAGCAGCCAGGTTAACTACCTCCTTGCCTGAGGTCCCTGGCATGTGACCATACTGTTCATAATAACAATCAGATCAAACACTTCTCAAAAAAATAATAATAATCAACCAGCTGCCAGGGATATAGCTCAGCAACTTAAGCGCATGCCTGGCAAGGTCCTGAGTTTGATTCCTGGTACAGGGAAAAAAAAAAATCTCATAACAAGAAATTGCTCATGGGGAATACACTATAGGGGGGTCTCATTTGAAGGCACAAACTCCAGCAAATAATTGAATAAAAAATGATTATAACTAGACAGTTGACTCCTAGAAAGACATGTATTTTTGTAGGATCCCAATATATATATAAGCAGTTTCTGTCACTAAAACTCGGTGTTCCAGTACCACACCAACAGCTAATTTCATGTGATAGTACTAAGGAATACTTCTAGATTGGTAGAAAAGGTCCTCTGGTGAATCAGCCCCTTTTAGAACTGAGACATGGGGGGGGCAGGGAGATGACTCTGTGGAACAAGTGCTTCCAAGGGCCTGAGTTCAATCCCTGGTTCTGGAAAAAAAAAAAAAAAAAAGAACTAGGACCTGGGTGGGGATCACTAGAATTGTTGACACAAGGCCTGGAGCTCTCCCTGGGCATCTGGTTGGCTCTGTGCACTCAGGGGAGGGATGACAAGTGTGCCACAGGACAAAAAACAGGTACTGGCACTGACACAGTCCAAGTCAGGCCCAGAGAACCCAGGAGGAGGAAGGAGCACTCCTGCCCTTAGCCGGTCCTGATCACTGGAGGGGCTTAAGGAGGCTGAGTGTTACCTAGCTCTTTCAGAAATTTTTTCTAGATTCTTCCTGTCCTGAACAAAGAATCCACCCCCTCAAAAAACAAAAAAAAGCACAACAGAAACCAGGCCTGGTGGTGTACCACCCCTATAATCCTGGCACTCCGAGGCTGAGACAGGAGGATTGCCGTGAGGTGAGAGCAGCCTGGGGCTACAAAAGTGAGCACAAGGCCAGCCCAAACTGCACAGCAAATGTCAACTTGGCTGAATTGGCAGTTCTCAGCATGGGGGCCCAGGCCTACAGGTGAGCAGGGCCCAGGAATTGAGCAAGGCTTCCCGCCGCCCTGCCCTGTTTCCATTGTGAAGTCCCAGCCCTCAGAGGAGCCTGACCTCCACAGCGGCACCACTTTGGTTCTTCATGGTGGAGCACCATCTTCACAGTCAGCAAAGAGAGAAGTGAGGGGCTTGATGGACACTGCAACAGCCGCCCCTCCTCCTCTGTTCCTTATTGCTTTTTGCTGCCATGAACTGCTGTTATTTGCCCTGGAGCCAGTGGAATATGGGCTGAACTCTCCAGTAACCATGAGCTAAATAAACCTTTCCTTCTTTCTTTTTGAGTGTCACATATTTGTCCCAGCAATAAGTAAAAAAGTAACTAAGACACACTAAAAGTAAGAAAAGCCAGCTGGCTTGAGGGCACACACCTTGGGAGGTTGAAAGCAGGCAGATCCCTGTGAGTTCAAGGCCAGTTTAGGCTACATAGCAAGACCCAGTCTGGTACAGGGTCTCACTCTGCAGCTCAGAGGAGAGGCCAGCACAGCATGGGGTGCTGGGGATCAAACCCAGTCTCTGAGCTTGCCAGGCAGGCACTTAGACCACTGATCTATCTCTGTGGCCATTAAGACCCAGTCTGAAAAAAGACAAAGGATGGAAGGAGGGAAGGAAGGATGGAAGGAAGGAAGGAAGGAAGGAAGGAAGGAAGGAAGGAAGGAAGGAGCCCTAAAGAGCAAGTACAGGCCAATTAAAAGAAAGAAAATAAGGTGAGCCGGGCGTGGTGGTACATGCCTATAATCCCAGCACTCGGGAGGCTGAGGCAGGAGGACTGTTGTGAGTTCGAGACCAGCCTGAGCTACAAAGTGAAGTTAAGGCCAGCCTGAACTGCATAGTGAGACCCTGTCTCAAAAAGACAGAAAAAAAAAAAAAAAAAAAGAAAAAAGAAAACAAGGTGAGAATGGGACACAATGAAGGAGGGCACAGTGGCCAAGCGCCTAATGGCAGCTGCCTTTTGATCTCCCACTTCTCAGGCTGGCATCACATCTAGGCTGTCCTATCAAAATCCTGCTGAAGTGCTTGTGAGAAAACCCAAGGTGGCATTTCCTGCTTGGGTCCAGGGGTGGGCTTGGGGAACTGCTTTTCCATGCATTTCTTCCATCTCCATGATTGACAGGCCAGGCCCACTTGCTCAGCCAAGTAGGTACCCTGATCTCCCGCCTTCCGAGGACAGCACTCAAGCATTCTGAAGCCTCACTGCCCTGCTCCTAAGTGACAATGACATCACAAATTTGTCACCCAATCAACACTAGTCCCTGCTATGTACCAAATATTTTGTTAAAAGCTAAAGCTACATGCCCATTGTTACTTGCTGCCATGACTGAGCACACTGCCTCTGCCAGACGGCACACTTAATAATAACACACTGCCACTGGGCGCAGCACAGCCGACACTCGGCTGGCCAGGAGCCTGAGCCAGTGGGCAGCCCTCAGATATTCCACGAAAGTCCGACTGTGCGCTCTATTGCTGGGTGTGGTAAGGAACTAGGCACAGAGGTTCCTGAAAAAAAAAAAAAAAACCCTGAGGGGACTTCACTGACCTCATCAGAAACAAAAACTACATGTATTGGTATATAGCTCTTGTTCTATCTCAGTCTTAACCATCCAGGAGAAAAGTATAAAAATGAGGTATACAACGCGGGGCCATAATAATAAGTTGAGCTGTAAATGGCTACAGTCGACAACTTCTTCAGATAACTCACTATTGTTGTGGAATGCTGGACTGTGTTGGATTGTGTCGTCGAGTGCAGGCACCTAAATTGGTTGAATGACAACAGAGTGCCCATCTTTGACAGGTGTAGACAAAGGAAGGCATATAGAAAGGAAGAATCATGATGTGTGTGTATGGACAGTACAGTTGGGATAGATACACCGTGCTTCTACATAATTCTATGAGCGGCAAGATTTGCGCTGATGGTGGTTGGACAGGATATTATGTCGGCTTCTAGTACTATGGACAACCACTAGGAAGATAACAAGGTAGGAAGTATTAATTATTGAATCTTTGATATAATTCAGGTATAAAAAATAAGATATGTAAACAACTACACTCTTAATTTACTGATAAGAGACATCTGCTATAATAATGTCTGTAAGTATAATATCATGTATGCACTTTGTACGATACCAAAACATTATGAAAACAGTTTGCAATGTATTAATTTATCAAATCTGTCTTGTTAAGGTGTCTTAAATCTGTCTCATTGATATTTGTACTTCAATAAAATAAAAAATAAATTTAAAAAAAGAAGGGAGGGCAAGCCATTGATCTCACTCCGAAAAATAGACCAAAACATGAGGCGAGCAAAGAACAAGGGCCTCGAGCCTATTGTGAGGCCCAGCGGAAGATGGACATAGTGATGAAAATGCATGCCTTTGCTTCACACTGCATCTTCAGAAAGAGCAACTCCAAGCCAGCCCAGCAAGGGCTCAGAGCATGGCAGGAGCAAGTGCCAGCCCCTCCTGTTCTCCCCAGGAACCCATCTCCCCATCCAAATGGGAGGGCGCAGGGTCAGGCCCCTCATGTGTAGTGAGAGTGAAACACATGATTAAAGGGCCTAAGCAAGCTGCAGGCAGGCACACATGCCCTGTGGGTGGCTCCTGTTAACAAAGAGGCCAAGGCGGTATATTTTGCACCTCACTAAACAGAAAAGGTAAGCGTACCAATGAGAAACAAAAGATCTCTTCTAGTGACCCTGAAGCCCTCCAACAAGTAACACTACGCTCACCTTCACAGTTCTATACCATGTACAAACGCACGCACACATGCACGCCCTGAGCCCTGAACATTCCTACCCTTAAGTCATAGTTCTCAATCCATCCTGAACAATCTGATCCCCATGGAATCACTAGGCAATACCCACAGACATTTTCTGTTGTTTCGCCTTAGCTGGAGAGGGCTGGCTCGTTACTGGCAGGAGAGGGCAGAGGACCATAGATTGCTGCTGTATGTCCCCCAGTGTCCGGGATGGCCCTGCCAGACTCAGCCAGCCAAGGCTCAGTAGTGCTGAGATGGAAAGGTTTGCTATAAACCTGTGTTTACACTACTCCCTCTGACTTTGCTCCTCTCTTCGGACTTAAATTCTGTCCCTCCAGAGAAGGAAGAGGCACCTCCCACATTGCTGGAGCTTTTCGGCCTGTATAAGAGGTTGGACAGCTCAGCCAGAGTTAACAGAATTGTAAACACTCAGTGCCTTGGAGCAAGGCATTTCATAGCTCATCTGAGTCCTAAGCATGCAGCTGTTTATTGCCACCTGCTTCTGATAAGAAAAGATACAATACAACCAACTGATCCCTTGGGATCCCTCCTTCAAGAGCAAGCGGTAGCTTTAAATTATAATGCATTTCTACAAAGCCATTATCTGTAGACCTCAAAAGAAAAGAGGTCATTTCAAAGAGCCTGATAAGGGAACATTTATTATTCTTCAGTGTAGACTTTAAAAATCACATTCATGCATTTCTTAGGAAATAAGAGAATGTCAAAATTAAATTGTGATTCCAGGTGAAATTACTATGTTTATTCATTGTACTACACTTGCTTCCCCCTTCCCCCACCCCACAAACCCCCAGTACTAGACATGGAAGGCAGGGCCTTTTTTGCACTGAGCTATTGCCCTAATCCTTTTTAAAATCTCTTTACGACAAGGTCTTACTAAATTACCAAAGATCCTCTGTCCTCAGCCTCCCAAAGTTCTGGGAATATAGGCATGCACCAGCTCACGTGGCATAATTTTTCTTGGTTAAACTCTTTTTCTAAAATAAAAATCTTATGAAAAGCAACTAGAAGCCAGGCATAGTGGCACAGACCTATAATCCCAATGCTCTATGAAGCTGAAGCAGGAGGATTGTGAGTTCAAACCCAGCCTATGGCAGCACGTGCACCGTAGGTTAACCACTACCGGCCAGGATCTAATTCATTGGTAAAATGCTTGCCTAGCCCTTTTGAGGCCCTGGGTTTGATTTCCAGCACTGCAAACAAAAGAAAACTGAGAACTTCTCACAGTGAAGGTGGCATGAAGAACACAAATCTGGGAGCCCCAGACTAGAAGGGAAAACTTGCAATCGATACATCCAACACAGGACTTGCAACTATAGCATGCAAACAAAGAAAAAAAAAAAAAAAAAAAAAAAAAAAAAAAAAAAAAAAAAAAAAAAAAAAAAAAAAAAA